>JALIZH010003455.1:0-10610 GCA_030522465.1 Rhipicephalus appendiculatus | reverse complement strand
ACTCATGAGTACTCACTCATACTCAACTCACCACGTTCAAATGAGTGTGAGTGAGTGTGAGTTGAGTGCACTCATGAGTGAGTGTGCCGAGCTATGCTCAAACCTGAAGAAAGTTCTAAGAAGTTCTAACAAGCAAACAAACAAACAAAAACACACAAGCGCTATATACACGAACTAACGCTAAAGATTTTCACGGCACACAGCCTAAACACTTCCGGCCATCCTGACTGGCTTGACGATGCGGCAAGCCACGAAAAAAAATCAGAAAAAAAAATGTTTTGCACAGCATGAGCACTCATCACAGTAGAAGTATCCGCACACACAGAAAAAACAAAACCGTAACATTTAGTCTCCAAGTCTGGTTGGTAATGTTCGTTTGCAGAGTGTAGGTTGCCGTACTGGGTTTCCTTCTTCCTCTAGGGACTGTTCGGTTGCGTCATCGTCTCACTTTTTTGCGTGTAGTTTCACGTCCGTCCGATTTTGCCTTGTGAGGTCTTGTTGCAGAGGCCTTGCTTCCTGGAACTTCAACGCTATTCATTTCAAGTATTGTGGTGCGTCCCAATTCCGAAGGACTCATAGCAAAACATTCCCGGAATTCGTTGTGTTGGTCCACCAGCTCTGAGCGTTGGGCTGCAGTTACATCACTGCACACACACACTTCTGACTGTTCAACAGGTCGCATTTTCTGCCGTTCGTGTGAGCCGTTCTTACAAGTGGGACTGACATTCCGGTTATTGATGTCGTGGACGCAGAAAACTTCAACTTCGCTGGCTTGCCTTAAAGGCTGTCCTTTTTCGGATGACAGTCTTACTACCACTTGTGGAGCGCATTGGCACTGTGATTTCTCCATCTATCATGTCAAGCAGCACATCACTTCCACAGTGCCTAGAAACGGCAGTTCACTGTATCTTTTTGAAGATCACATTCTTCTCTTTGTCTCAGTTTCAGCTTCGACTGCTGTTCGAACGGCACTAGCCCTGAGAAAGGGCAGTCATTTAGGTGGTAGAAGCGAAACGTGCTACCGACTTTGCAATAAGTAACGAAGGGCAGGTTGGTGAAGGATCTGCCCACCAGTAAATCAACACTTTGGGCGTCGTCAGGAACCACTAATATAGGAACTTTCTCCGCGGCAACGCCATCGATGCTAATCTTCGCCTGGCAGTGACCAAGGGTTCTAGTCGCTGGCACGTTGTTGCTGCCAAATCCGTACAGAGGAGTGGGTTCCAGAACCATCTCAATGCCGCATCGTGCCGCCGCTGACGCACGCAACAAGCAACCGGAACTGCCCGTGTCGATGAGGCCTACTAAAGTGAAGTCATCATTGAAGATCACTTCTTTGATCAGAACATGAGCGGCCCCGGTGCAAGGGAGCGCTTCTGCGACGACATTTGACTCGTTACTTGGGAAGACTTGGCAGTTGCGTTGTGTGTGGTCAGTTCCTTGGCAACGCTGACACTTGAGCGGTCGCTTCGGGTCTGGACAGTCACGTGCTATGTGGACGTAGATGTTGCAGTTGTAGCACTTGCGCTCACCGTGTTGGTTAATGGACGGCAATGGCTGGCGTCGATCCGTTCCACGGTTCGAGTCGACGGGCTCTTCTCTTGTCATGGTAGCGGGCATGCTGCGCTCCGAAAATGATGGTGTCATGAAGCTTCGGTTGCTTGATCCGAAAAGCTCCCGCCGTTCTCGTTCGACGCGCTCGAACTCCAAGATGTCGTGCAGTAGGTCGTCGTCGTCGTCATGCGTCCTTCCCAAGAGCATGGTGCAGAGTTCGCGAGAGCGTAAACCCGTGAGAACTTGTTCTCGTGTATCGTTGAAGTCCAGGTTTACTTCATGGCAAAGACGCACCTTGGAGTGGAAATATGCGGTCGTGCTCTCGTTACGCTGCTGCACGCGCTCTTGCATTCTGCGCCATCGTTCCGCGACGCGAGTCTGGCTGACGAAGGTCCGACGGAAACGTACCTCGAATTCTTCCCACGACGTGATTTGGGAGCTCCTCGAGCTGTACCAATCCTTGGCGGCTCCAACCAACCGGGCCTTGGCAGTTTTGAGCGTGTCGCCAGCTGGCCACCCGTGAAGGTTCGACGTCCGGCGAATGTTATCAATCCACTCGCGCGCTGAAAGAGCGTCCTCGGAGCCGTCGAAGAGACTGATGTTGTGGCTTAAGTCGGGCAATCACCTGGAACGTTGGCGCTGGTTGAGGTTGCGCCGCGCCGACCACAGCCTGTCGTTCCAGCAGGGTCGATAGCAGTCGGTCCTTTTCTTGGAGGACGTGGAGGAGGTCGCGAGCCGTGATGGTGTCTCCACCGCCACTCGGGTAGGTTGTTCCCTCGGTCGGTTCCATTTAGGGTTAACACGCTCCGTCAGGGGCGTGGCCAGAAATTTTTTTTCGGGGGGGGGGGGGGCACCACCTTGATTTCGGGAGGGGTCACCTCCTTGAAATGATCATTTTTCGCTCTGTGTGCCAAGCCGGAAAAAAAAAACAACGCACCTGGTTCATTAAACACGCACGTACGGGCCGTACATTTACGATTTCTGGTATGATTGCTGACATCTAAAAACCTAAATGACAATCATTCTGAGTCCTTCCTGACGTTGTTGCGGCCCCTGAAAAACATGAAATGAAAATGTACGCCAGCTTCCTTTTGTCGCATGCTAATTTTCCATGCTTTCTGGTGATACGAATTTCGGATGATACGAATATTTCTTGTGGTCCCCTGAGATTCGTATCACCGAGGTTTCACTGTATATATATATATATATATATATATATATATATATATATATATATATATATATATATATATATATATATATATATAACTTAACAAGAACGCGATGCTTTATGGGGTAATTTATCACGAATGAGGACGAGCCTTCGGATTACCAATCTGATGCGACTGACTGGTGAAATTATTTTCTGAAGTTTTCCTCGGCTGCCGGGCGAATAGACACTCCCTATCTAGATTTTTTCACAGCAACCTTAGCCTTTTTTTTGTGTGTGTGTGTTTTGTGCCTCACCCGGTGACTGTATATCGACCAGATCACGCTGATGCCATCTCATGAAGCCACCATAACACGTTTACGCGAAACATCAAACGTGAAATCTTGAGCTGTATAAGCAGAAAAGCAAGTATCGTTGTAGCTTGCCGCGTCATTGAAGCCGACAGTGAAGTCGATGTTCTTTGTCCGCCTTCTCTTCCGAGGTAGTGGGTAAAACATGTGCATATAAATGTTTTCTAGTGGAACTGTCCTGGTTGGTCGTCTGATACGCACAGACAGTTAAGGACCTTAATGGGACGCTAACGATAAATATGAAGTTCAGCTGAAATGAACAGGGGCATTTAAAAATGCATGCAGTTTTGGCTGGGTGTGAAAAGATGCCTTTTTAGTGGAGATATATGTAAGCAAGGACCGAGTATCTCTTACTAAATTTCTTTCGCCCCAGACTCGGTGCTGAAGCGATGTCGTCAGCAGTATTGCCCTCAGCAAATTAGAAGGCACCAGGATGCATCACCACGTGTGCCCAAGGCCGCTGCATAGCCGCGGCTTTCGTGATTGCCGCGATGGATGTGGTTGCAGACTTCGAACCTCGCAGCGAAGATCTCGCCATGAAAGCAGGATTGCATTTCAGTGAGTTTGAAATGATCCCCTGTGCTCTCGCGCCAGCTCTTTCTGCGTGTATGTCTGGCAGCAGCCGACGGAAAGCGAAGCCTCGTTTTCGTCGAAGGCATGCGAGGCGTCCATAAGCCAAATACAGTTCATGTACATGCGCATTTCATTTTGTGTTTTTATTAATGGCGAGTTCTTTTGGCAGAACTGGAGGAGTGGCTCCGTGCAATGAGGAGGGGCGAGGCAGAGCAGTGAGAGCAGGGCCATGCAAGGCCACCCAATTCACCCGTGGAATTTGGCACGAATCCGAAGAGCAGGTGGGAGGGCGCCAGTGAAGAGAAATGGGCCATGTTATCAAAACCATCGAAGCCCCATAGTTCTCTGCGGGACAGCGGCTGAACACGTGTAAAATCCGACACAGAATTGCTGCGAAGCTCGCTCATATAAACGACGTCAACATCACTGGGGTCAGACCACCCTGCTGCTGCCGTTACCACCGCGCTCACCGGCAGTAGCAAGATAAAAACGAGTGAAGAGGATACCACGATTAATACACTCTAAGAAATGATCGAGTAAAAAGGGGGGTCTTTTTGTCCCACATCAATAATCGTCATCTATCTTGCTTTTCTTTCCTTGCATTATCGCCGCGCGCCCGGCAGTTTCAGGTCACGAACGACATGCGCGTTATCAGCGTGACATAGCATTCTTGATAGGAAAGTTGCCAGCTCCGAGTTTTCGAGAAAGGAAGCGCAAGCAAGCCGGATGACGATTATTAATAATAATATCTGGGGTTTAACGTCCCAAAACCACGATATGATTATGAGAGACGCCGTAGTGGAGGGCTCCGGAAATTTCGACCACCTGGGGTTCTTTAACGTGCACCTAAATCTAAGTACACGGGCCTCAGCATTTTCGCCTCCATCGAAAATGCAGCCGCCGCGGCCGGGATTCGGATCCCGCGACCTTCGGGTCAGCAGTCGAGCGCCATAACCACTAGACCACCGTGGCGGGGGGATGACGATTATTGTTGTGGGACAAAAAGACACCATTTTTACTCGATCATTTTTTAGAGTGTAGGTTTTGAAGAATACTGGCGCGACTGCGCTTATCACCACTACAAGAAAGTTGAAATAGAATAAAAAATAAGAAAAAAAGAGCAGGCTCGTTCTTTTGTCTATTAGGCGGGAGCGTGCGTTGATCTTATATCCTTTCCCCTCCTCTCTCTCTCCCTACTTTCAGTCCCCCATCCCCTTCCCCACGCAGAGTAGCAAGTCAGCGATTTGCATATGCCGGCTAAATTCTCTGCTTTTCAATAAAGAGTTCTCTCTCTCTCTCTCAAGAAAGTTGAATGGGTGTTAGTACATATATACAGTTTTATTTCGCTATATATGTTCTGGCTTGCTAAAGCTCCGTTCACAGTAAGTATGGCATGAATGTGATCGCAATACAATCATTTGCCATTACATTTACACTTTCTGTATCTTTTGTGCTTTGTGCATGAGGCCCACCGCTGGAGACACGGGCGCTGCAAGCGTTGTGACGTGCTAAGTTAGGATCACGTGATGCCACCTTAATTGCTTCACGGAACCGTTCTCTGACGAAGGGAAGCCGGCGGCCCGAGCGTGTTTTTTTTAAATGCGAATGCATTTCATAGTCGGGCTATGTCAGGCGTCCAGCGTTGGCGTTGGCGTTGTCCGCGGAGGAGGAGGAGGAGGACAGGTTGAGGAGGTGACCACCCTTACTGCGCATGCGCAAACCCTTTCAAAAAAAAAATAAAAATAAAAAACCTCCTCTTTCCCTCTCTCTCCTCTAGGCATCCCTCCCCGCGGCAACCACACCCTCACTGCGCATGCGCCTCCCCTCCTCTCTCCCCTGCTACGCTCCCCCCCTCTCTCCCTCTAGGGCATCCCTGCCCGCGCCGTCCACACTCCCACTGCGCATGCGCGTCCCACCTCTCTTCTCCTCTCCTACGCTCCCCCCTCTCTTCTCTAGGCATCTCTGCCCGCAGCGTCCACACTCCCACTGCGCATGCGCGCCCCCCCTCTCTCTCTCCTCTCCTACGCTCCCCCCCCCCCTCTCCCTCTCTCGCCTCGCGACGCCGACACAGGCAGCGTCTGCTAGCGAGTTTCTTGGTTGAAAAAACCGACTGCTCGCGCTGCACAACCGTTCACTGGCCACCCCGTATATATGGCAATGAATCTTGACCTCCAAGGTGGTGCCGGTGGGAGATTTCTCCTGTGCGTTGTTGAACAATAAAAAATTCGCAGCGTGCGGGTGAACTAAAAGCGGACTGCGGGGGAGCTCGGCGGAGCTATACATGAAAAAAAAAAATTTAAAAATAAATAAAAACAATTAAAAAAAACAAGAAAAAGCAAAAAAAAAAGGGCGCTGCGCCTTGCTCCCGACCGGGCTGCAGAAATCAGGCGCCTTTTTCCTTCTTCGAACCACAACCACCATATATAAATGGAGTGAAGCGCGCGCGAAATGCATTCGCATTTCCTCACGATTTCCCTTCGGGGAGGTGGGCGCATTTTTTTTTTTCTTCGAGTTTCCCACTTCAATCAGCCTCGTTTCATAACCGGTTCATGTGCAAGGTCATCTAGAAATAGCAAGAGCTTGGAAAGTTTTTCGGTGGCATGGTGCTCTGGTGCTGTGTGCACAATTAACGCACCAATCATGCAAAAGATCAGGGTGTAATATCATATTTACGGTTTTACGTCAAGGATAACGATGATCACGATACCTGGCTCATAATGCTTAGAAACGGCAATAAACCGAAGCCAGGCGCACGTGTGTGCAGGAAGCACTTCCGTTATGAAGTAGTAACAGCGCAATATTCACACAGGGACAAACAAAGAAGCAACACAGACAAGCGCTGACTTTCAACTGAACTTTTATTGAACATGAAAGGGAAATATATACGGAAAAATTAAAAACAAAAAAAACAAGCATGACAAGGTTATATGGGATGAACACACGTGGTCTTCCAAAAATGATAACTCTTTCGTCAACAAACAGACAGATGCCGTACTGATGCATGATGAACCTTCTTGCACTATATGGGCGGCTTCAATGATTTCGCGAGTGCGCTGGTCGTGATGTCTGCCAATGATTGTGGTTTCCTCGAACAGCGGGGTGCATCCGCAAGAACGACAATGAATAGCTAAAAAAGCCTTCTTTAGCATTTCGCACTTTATTGTTGTGCTCACGAAGGCGGTCATTCAGACACCTTCCCGTCTGACCTACGTAGCATCCTTTGCATGATAGTGGAATACGATAGATGACATTGCTGGTGCATTCTACGTACTGTTTACGATGCTTGACGGTGCACTCACGTTTCTTTTTTCTTGACGGGACAGGTGACACGCGAAAGATATGAAAGTTTATGGGGTGCCGAAAAAACCACTTGAACACCGCAATGTTGCCCTATTTTCTTGAGGCGATGCGATATGTTATGCATGTAAGGGATGACCGAAACCTTCTTGCGCCGACCAGCTTCCTTGTCTGCCTGCTGACCATTTTTTCTGCCGTTTTTCTTTTTCCTGTAGATTGTTTCCGCTACTGTTGTGAGCAGCATTTGCGGATAACCTGCTGCTTCGAGCCGCCGTATCTGAGCATTAAAACTTTCCGTGACAGCATGTGTACATGATTTTTCCAAAGTGTTGGAAACTACTTCATAATGCAAAACCAACTAGCCCAAAGCTTCACGTTACTAAGCACTTCCGAGAAGGCGACCTTTTCTGCCGACCAGGAGCGCGGATGTTAATTAGGTGAGCAACAGTGAGTTCACACGTGACACTTCCCCCTTACAGTGACGACACCCACACCTCGAGGTCTTCATAAAAATTACTTCGGGAAGGTCATATAGTTATCCCCATCCTACGCACGTTGATCGAGGAACATGTTGCTCGGGCAGTAATGGCCATGAAAAATGAGCAAAGGGGAATGCACTTTGATAGAAAATAGCAGTCTGTGAATGAGTTTCTGGTTCGAAAAAAAGAAAATAAGAAAGAAACCTTGCAGGAAAGCCTATAATAATTTCTTTATCGTCAATTCGTCCCGGCGTCTGTCCACGAAAGCTCGCCGTGTTCTTGGAGGCTGACATGCCTGGCGAGTAGATAAAGAGCTTCTCGATCGCAACCCTGCAGCAACGAGACCGATTTTGACTACGGTCATTATGTGTGGAAGAACGAAGGTAGATCGCGCCGAACCGGAAGAAACCGAAAGCGATAAGTGCAGTGGCGAAGCTAGTACGAGGTTCGAGGAGTTCATCCCCCACCGCCCTGAAATTATTACATTTTGTATGTGTATGTATAAGCGCACCCATACAAACAAACGCAAGAACATAAATAAAGCGAGGCCAGAACCCCCTAAATAGTTTCTGGCCACGACCCGGGTAAGTTCATGGTTAAAATCGTGCTTATGTGGGATGAGGCTTCCACCGAGGTTTTTTTTTATCTCATTGCTTTTCATGGGCTTGAATAGGAGCAAACAAAGAGAGTGATAACGAGAGGCATCCTAAAGTCGTGGCGCTGAGACGTGCTCGTGCAAGAGCTGCACAATAGAGAGAGCCACTTCAGAACGGAAGATACGTTGAATCAGGCGAAAACAGGCAGTGCTGCTTACGCAGACAAAGCACCGACAAATAGTGTGTCAGAAGTCACAGACATCCAGTAAATTTTGTCACGTTTGTTGAAGGAAGGGAGCGCCCTTTAACTAGTCAAGGGAGTCTCTAGCTTCACGGGTGGTACCGGGGAAAAGAAGTCGATAGAAGGAGCGGGGGGGGGGGGGGGTGTTGGAACAGTAGTGTGGGGGCATGCCCCCACTGGTTTTGAACCTGGGGGGGGGGGGGGGCGACGGCCCCCCACTGCCCCCCCCCGCTTCCGGAGCCCCTGATGATCAAACTTTATTTAGAGTCCTGAGAGACGCGACTAGCGCACAGTGGGCTTCTCCCACGTTGGGGACGGGCAGGCTAAGCCTGACCGCCGCATCGTGGGCTCTCCGGACTGCCCAAAGCTGATCCCCTTTGTTGGGGCTTCTGATGGCGCAGGACCACTTGGCCGGGTTGTCTTGATCGCTGCTCAGTAACGAGGGGCATCGCCAGAGCATGTGCTCTAAATTAGTTACTTCCCCACAACTGGGGCACAAGCTGCTAGTGTAAGTATCCGGATAAATTTTATGAAATAAGGCCAAATTTCGATACGAATCTGTCTGTAGGGGTCTAAGTGTCATTGCCTGGGCTCTGTGTAGTTTTCTGTGAGGAGGCGGGTAGACCCTCCCGCCTAGGTAGAAGTGCTGAGTAATCTAATTGTAAGTGGTGGGCTGGTCTCTATTGTCCAACGTCGTGGGCTGGAGAGAACATCCGTGGGCGGAAAACGTCAGACCTCGCTCCTTGGAGTGGGCCAGCTCGTTGAGGTTGGTGAGGCCTCCTTCAAAATGGCCCATGTGAGCAGGGAACGAAATTAAGATGTGATTAGAAATGTCTTTTTCACCGAGAACACGGCGTGCTTCCTTGTAGATAGCGCCGACGGCGACGTCCCGGACGGCTGCCGGGAGTCACTGAATACGTTCGCACGCTTCTCGTCGAGGACAGCGGTGGCCATGGCCACCTGCTCGGCAGCGCTCGAGGAGGAACATTCGATCGATGCGGCTTTCATGACCGAACCAGCTTGGTCGCGTAATTGTTGGTGAATGTTTTAGGAGCGAAGCTCCCTTAGGCCGGCACCCCGCCGTCGCCGTCGCCGTTGAAGCTCCCTGGCACGGTGCCAGCTGTGGCGTCTTCCCCTCATGCGGGAGGATAAATGAGCTTTATGAGCGCTGGAACGAGGATGGCGTCTTCGCAATGCGCAAAGCGCGAGAATACGAACGCATGTGAAAAGGAGGCAGATTAGTCTCCCTCTCCCTCTTTCTTCGACTCTGCCTTCTCCCCTCAAATCGGCGAACGCCCGAAACCATCGCTTCACCCTGTGGTCCGCTCAGAGGTTGGTCCATTGCCTGGACAATGAAACGCCGTGTGTGACAAACGCCGCATGCGTCCCATTTTAAGGAGCTTCGCTCATCTGTTGTATTCGTGCACGGAACAACTGCTAGTTTTTTTAGATGCGAAGCAGCTCTTTGACTAGCCTGTGTAACGCTGTCCCTCCGTGCGTCCGTACGAACGCGCCGCAACGCGCTCCCCTCGCCGCAGGTGTTGGAGCGGTTCCAAGTAGGTCACGCCGCAGCTGCGCGTTGACGTCACGCTCCCCTCGCAGTGCGCGCTGACGTCACTCTCTCCCTCGCCTGCCGCGCGCTCGCCGCAGCGCCCGCAGCTGCCGCCTGACGCGCAACAAGACCTACGCCAGCCATCGCTTCAAACGAATCTTCCAGCGCTCACCGCAGCACCCGCGTTAGCGCCGTTCAACCCGTGACGCCACCCGTGCGCAACGCTGCTGCTTCGCATCCCATCAGGGTTCCCTTTGGGAAGATGGTGTAAAATTTTATTTCTTTACAGATACTGTCACTCCTTACGCAGGTATAATACAAAAGTGGAAAAGAAATATGTAACTAGCATTCTGGAATTAAAGCATCATTATATTGTGTTGTCAAAGCTAACATATGAAGGGACAAAGTTAATAGCACCAAGGGGTAAGCTCTGTGTCAGACAACGTAGAGGTAAAGAAAAAAAACATGGTTGATCCCTCCGTCATAGGAATCGGTATAGCACGAAAGTGAAACGTGTCCTTACAAAAGTAGTCGAATGTGTACAGTACAACGATATAAGAGAGCTTGCACAATGTGTATTGGTGTTTTGACAGTTATAGCACCATTTAACGTGGATGCATCCACATTGACGCTTGAGTACATCTGTATCCCGACGACTAACGCCCATGATTAATGATTAAACAAACCGTTGTGGTCATAGATGCTTGTGGTAGCTGTACGGTGAGAGCGGAGTCATTGAAAGCGATGTGACAGTCAGAAGATCATCACTGATTGGGCGCCGAACTTGGGCTAAAGTC
>JALIZH010003451.1:0-34913 GCA_030522465.1 Rhipicephalus appendiculatus | reverse complement strand
ACTCAGACTCATTAATATTTTACTGAACCGCACTCACTCGGACTCAGACTCACTTAAAGTTTTCTCAAGCGGACTCCCACTCGGACTAAAACTCATCAAAACATTACTCACCCGGACTCACTCACACTCACGCCTCGATCTTAGTCTGAGTGAGATGACTCATGAGTGAGTTTGCCGACCTATGCATTTGATGGCGCCTACAGTTCCATCTGGCGTGAAATAGAAACGCCTACGTGTCTGATGACACGGCTGAAAAAAACATCGTAAACTCGTTTCCATGGGAATTTTGCCTAATTCCTTGCACAATTCTTTACGAAGGCTTCAAATGAACGTTGGTTTTGTACTTGACCTTGCACTTTTGTGTAACTTATTCATATTGTGTTTAGAACACTGAGGATGAAAAAAAAGAAAAGAAAGACTGCGCAATCCTTTTAATGCTCCGGGCTTCGACATCTGCACACGAAATCGTGATTCTGCTGATGTTTAATCTGCAACGACACGCTTCTTTTTTTGTTCTTCTTGATGTGCAAAACTCCAATGTAAATTGCGATGACTTCGCACTTTCGCTGTTTTCCCACAGCGGCGAAAAAAACGAAAAGAAAAATAAATGAATAAATAAATAAATAAATAAATAAATAAATAAATAAATAAATAAATAGGGCGCATCGGCTTGCGCCGCTAATCTGCACCACCACCACCCTTCCTGTTACTTGCTCTTCAGATATATACGTCTCGTCAATGTTTTTGAAAGAAAACGATTTTTTATGACTTTTCGCTCAACCGTGACTGATGCCTTCTCCATTTTCACGACTCGATAAGCATTAAACTCTTGCGGCTTTCCAGCGCAACCACCGAGACTTACTTCACACCGAACGCCGATTCTTGTGTTGTTCTCTTTATTTTGTTATTTTGTTCTCGCTCCATACTTTCTTCCTTATTTCGAGGCTGTCTTCGCAACTTCGCATGCATCAATACATCCCAGCTGCCAGTTTCATCTATAACGATGACCTTTAGACGACGAAGAGTCCCTAGGCGGCGCAGCCACGCTCAGTATTGCAAATGGAGAAATAAAACGAGATTTATTGGTCTAAAAAAAAAGGAAAGCCAGACAGCTTATCAGTAAACTTAAAAGGCTTACAGCGCACACATACGGGTACATCGCAAGGGATGAACGTGTGTTTGCGCAAGCTTTCAGCGTTTCACAGTACGGCTTTTTCTTGTGGAGGAATCAACTTTATTTTAAGAAATAAAAAAAATAAAATGAAAAAAAGAAAAGGTCCGGCGAGTTTTTCGGGGATTTGGGCTAATATCCCCGCCTAGGCGTCGGCCACGAGCCCTTGAGCTCTGGCGGCTGCCTCGGCCCGCTGGACGGCCCACAGTTGGTTCTCGAGGGCATGGCTGAGCAGTGCAGTCTCCCAACGCGTTCGGTTCGAGGCTGCGTCCCCGTCTGGAACCCCACCTCTGTCACACTCCTATAACATATGTTCCAGGGTTGCCCTGGCCTCGCAAAACTTGCAGCGTGACGGATAAAGCTCTGGGTAACAGAGATTCAAGATCACTGGGCTCGGAAACGTTCCGGTCTGCAGCTGTCGCCACGTGACCGCCTGCTTTTTGTTCAGTTTTTGGTGTGGTGGCGGAAATTTGCACCTGGCCAGTCTGTAATGCTGTATAATGTCCTTGAAACTTGTAAGGCGATCCTGCCACTCCCACTCCTCACCCGACGTCGCGGCCGAGACGGCGGCGGTGTTGACGGTGGCGGCTCGGTCCGTAAGCCCTCGAGCCGCCCCGTGCGCCGCCTCATTGCCGGCGAGCGAGGTAGTGTGGGCGGGCGCCCACAGATGTAAACGTCCCTATTTTCGGTTTTGCCCGCAAGTAAAATTCGTAACGCCTCGGGGGAGACGCGGCCGTTGGCGAAGTTGCGGACTGCCGTCTGGGAGTCGCAGATGATCACTTCGGCCGCGGTGGTGGCCACTGCGAGCGCGATAGCCACTTCCTCCGCTGTCTCCACGTGTTCCGTGCGTACCGTGACGCTAGTCTGGCAAGCTTTCTGATGGTCTATTACCGCGACCGCAAAGCCGCGCCTGCGCACATACCTGGCCGCGTCCACGAACACTGCGTCTTTAGATTTTCCATACTTCCTCTGTATGTCCTGTGCTCTCTTTTCCCGCCTACCCCTGTGGTATTCGGGGTGCATGTTTTTCGGCAAAGGAAGGATGACCAACCTATCCCTGATGTTGCTTGGTATGTCGAGTTTGACACCATGCTGAGCGTGATATCCGATTCCTAAACTCTCTAGTATGTGTCTGCCCGTCGCGCTTATTTGGTAAAGAATTAAAATACCTCTTGAACTTTCCTCTATGATTGGGAAATGATTCTCATTTCAACATTGTTTGCAAGCAAAGCAAAACTGGCCAATTTTTTTTCAGGTGGCACGATATGCGAAATGAATCAGGAACGCTTTCCCAATCACGGAAATGCAGGGAAGCGACGCTTGGCGTGGGTATGCCTGAGGCGGTGATTTTCTTTCCTTCTTTCTTTCTTTCATTCTTTCCTTATTTCCCTCTTTCTTTCTTTCTCTTTTTCATTCTTTCTTTCTTTCCTTCCTTCTTTCTTTCCTTCTTTCTTTCCTTATTCCCCTCTCTTTCTTTCCTTATTTCCGTCTATCTTTCTTTCTTTGTTTCCTTTCTTGCTTTCATTCCATATTTCCTTATCTCTTTCTTTCTTTCCTTATTTCCTTCTCTCGTTCTTTCTTTCTTTCTTTCCTTACTTCCCTCTCTTTTTTTCCTTCTTTCTCTCTTTCCTTCTTCCCCTCTCTTTCTTTTTTTCCTTCTTTCTTTCCTTATTTCCCTCTCTCTCTTTCTTTCCTTACTTCCTTCTCTCTTTTTTTCCTTCTTTTTTTTCCTTCTGTCTTTCTTTCTTTCCTTCTTCCCCTCTCTTTTTTTCCCTTCTTTCTTTCTTTCTTTCCTTATTTCCTTGTCTCTGCCTTTCCTCCTTTTTTTTTCTTTCCTTACTTTCTTGTCTCTTTTTTCCTTCTTTCTTTCCTTCTTCCCCTCTCTTTTTTTTTCCTTCTTTCTTTCTTTCCTTATTTCCTTCTCTCTTTCTTTCCTCGTTTATTCATTTCCTTACTTTCTTGTCTCTTTTTTCCTTCTTTCTTTCTTTCTTTCCTTCTCCCCTCTTTTTTTTCCTTCTTTCTTTCTTTCCTTATTTCCTTCTCTCTTTCTTTCCTCCTTTATTCCTTTCCTTACTTTCTTGTCGCTTTTTTTTTCCTTCTTTCTTTCTTTCTTTCTTTCCTTCTTCCCCTCTCTTTTTTCCGTCTTTCTTTCTTTCCTGACTTCCTTCTCTCTCTTTCTTTCCTTCTTTCTTTCCTTACTTCCTTCTCTCTTTTTTCCTTCTTTCTTTCCTTCTTCCCCTCTTTCTTTTTTTCTTCTCTCTTTTTTTTCTTCTTTCCTTACTTCCATCTCGCTTCATTCTTTCCATATTTCCCTTTCTCTTTCTTTCTTTCCTTCTTCCTTGCTTTCTTCCTTATTTCCTTCTCTCTTTCTTTCCTTATTCCCCCTCTCTTTCTTTCCTTCCTTCCTTTTTCCCCTTGTTTCCCCTCCCTTTTTTTTCCTTTTCTCTCTCTTTTGTTTCCTTCTATATTTATTTTTTTCGTTCTTTTTTTCCTGATTTCCTTCTCTCTTTCTTTCTTTCCTTCTTTCTTGCTTTCTTTCTTTATTTCCTTCTCTCTTTCGTTCTTTCCTTATTCCCCCCTCTCTTTCATTCTTCGTTTCTTTCCTTATTTCTCTCTCTCTTTCTTTCCTTATTTACCCCCTCTCTTTCTTTCTTTCTTTTTTATTTCCTTATTTTTAACCTTATTTCCTTCTCTCTTTCTTTCTTTCTATCCTTATTTCCCTCTCTTTCTTTCCTTATTTCCCCATCTCTTTCTTTCTTTTTTGTTTACTTCTTTTTTTACCTTATTTCCTTCTTTATTTCTTTCTTCCCTTATTTCCCCTCTCTTTCTTTCTTTGTTTCCTGCTTTCGTTGTTTCTTTCCTTCTTTCTTTCTTTCCTTATTTCCTTCTTTCTGTCTTTCTTCCTTTCTTTCTTTCCTTCCCCTTCTTTTCTTTCCTTATTTCCCTCTCTCTTTCCTTATTACCTTCTCTCTTTCTTCCTTTCTTTTTTTTCTCTATGTAACAGCTGTCTCCGGAACACTATTTTCGGATTGTATCGTCATGGCGTCTTTCGTGTTCTTTACAGCTTTCGTTTGCCTGTAGAACGACCCATTGATAGAACCATCACACGATCATGTAGACAGAGTTTAGGAGTTCAATTATGCCGAAATTGCAATCTCCCTGAAATGTGCATTTCCTGATATCGACCTAACGCGTCGTCCAGCACATCTCTTTTAGTTCTCCAACGCGAAAAAGTTCAATGAATCGGGCATAGGAGGTGCACCACTATAGACTGTTACGTTGCTCGGGTGTTTTAAAGACGATAGTCTTTCTTGGGATACCTAAACGGAGAAATTTTGGTCTGTCTGTCTGTCTGTCTGTTTCTCTGTTTGTCGGCACGTCGCACGATTCAGCTAGCTGGCCAAAGTTTAACCCCCTGCCTTACGACCTCCAATCTTGACCGAGGGGCATGTGTTCATACGGGTGAGCGTGGGCAATTAAAAAATCAAATATTACGCATACCTGAGGCACAACATCAATACCTTAGTACTATTCACAGTGTTCCTTTAAAACAAAATCTATAGATACGTAATTATAAAGATCCTAGTGTTTATTACGCGGCGCTGAAAATGCGCCGCTGTGTACAAAACAAGTCTCCGCCCAGTGATTTAACTTCGACGCTGTGGTGCTGCCACCTGGCAGCAGCATAGTTCAACACAAGCCGATGTTCCCCGGTAGCGCTGTAGATGGCGCCCTCTTCTGTTTTATCAATGCCAGCCGGATGCGGCTCATTCATCGTAGAAGAGCGCTGTCTCAGGCAAGGCAAAACATATATGGCCGCTTGATGAAATACGACCCACTCTACAAGACATGATCAGAGAACGCAGAAAAAAGACCAACGACCAAATTTCAGCGGAGAAACGCCGGCGTCCGTCTAAGCGTGCCCGGAAAACGTCCGAAAAACGAGCCCAGCGGCTAGCCCAGCTATTAAATAGTGGTACTCATGCCGCTCATGCAGTGCAGTCGGCACAAGACTATCGTCTTTCGACGACATTTTCAGCGAAGCACGCAGATACGCCGCCAATTTTTTAAACAACGTGCAGGTTTTTAATCAATGGGTGTCCGAGACGTCGTCACAGACACCCACGAAAGGACGAGGCCGTTTGCACACAATATTTAATACACGCATTGAAAACAAGCACACATCACACTGAACCCAAACTCTACACAACTAAAACGAGAAATCATAGTCTTAAACGAGCAGTTCCTAGGGCGTCGGAGAAGTGAGGTACGAGCGCTTGTCTCAAGGTGAGTCGCTGCTGAACGGTTTTTGAGAGGATCTCGCAGACGGATGGACGGAACAGTCTTCCCAGGCTGCTGGTCGAAGAGCAGGCACGATGCCGTAGCCGCGCCCCGGCCGGACACTTACGCCAGAGCTCGAGTCCGAAACCCGACAGCTCAGCGTGTCCACGAGCACAGGACGCCTCGAAGCAGGACCCAGTCACAGACGCGCTGTCATTGCCTGGCAGTACGTGGCAGGTTGCTCCGGGCTCGGCTGGACACCAAGGCTCGGGTACGGAATCCGACCGCCGAGGAACGTGGCCCGTCTTCGCAGCTTCTCTCGTGTCTCTCTCTTGCCACCGCACTTCGTCCTCTCTTCCTCGCGCATGCCGTGGCCTTCTCCGATTGGTGTTCGCTCTTCTTTAGCATTTAATTGTCCAACGCTCGTGCCACTTTCATCTTCTTCTTCTACATGATCTTGTCATGGCGCGCACTTTGAACAGTCGCGCACATTACTCACTACATAGACACAACATCATCGACAGCTACATAGGCCAGTCAAAGCAAGCTTCGCTTGAAGAGGGAGTGGCAAGCCAGCGCACTGGAAAGCAAAGGTTGAGTAAAAGGACCAAAGTTTAACTGACGAAGTTTCGAATGGTACACCACATAAACACATTGGACAAAAGGTCACTTTAAGAATTGAAGAGAAGACCAAGTGGCGTTCGCAGGGTTCTTCATTAAAGGGAATGAAGTCTCTCGGTAGCGCCTCCATTCCTTCCCCAACTTTCGGCCGCGTCGGAAAGAACACAAGCTTCACCTTGAATGCTCTAAAAATCAAAATGAAGCGATCACGCGCTTCTCACATCTGCCTACCTTCGGTCCACGGCATTGCAGGGTAAAGTTTGCAAGTTCCTAGAGTGCCGCCACATCAGGGTTCTTGGGCAACAAATATGCTCAGAAACTACATGGCGATGAGCCTGAACTCTGCACAATGACAGGACGGTGTCGACTGAGTAAAGGTATGGAGCCGAATGGGCGCCCCTTTTATACGATCGGGGTGAGGGGAGGGGGGGGGGGGGGGGGCATTGCAGCGTCTAGTAAATTTGCATTCGCTGCGCATTCCCGCGTGCGCGTCTCCATTTTTTGACCTCACAAGGCGAAAGCTCTCAGTTTTCGTCAAACATTTGCCAACTACGACTCGGAGGCGAAAGTCGCCTTCTTCTTTCTTTTTTATTCTCAAGTGATGTACTGATCATCCAACGCCCCGCTCCGAAAGCCTTCTGCACCGAACATGATTTTTCACTGTTTAGAGGATCAGAGGCGTTGCAAGCTTTCTGCTCTTCACCTGGATTTGCACTACCTCGTGATTAGCCCACATTTTACCAAGCGAAGGGAGCATATGTGATGACGCAAACATTTAACATCACGTTATATGATGTCATAGTGTCGTCATGCTGACGTCACATATTTTAGCGATTTATGACATCATATTGTGATGCCATCATGTGACGATTTCTTGCATCGCTTGTGTTGACGAGAACTTCTTCTTGGCCTAGTTCGTATAGCTTATTGTATGACCTTCTGCCTCTAGAAAAAAAAAAACACACAAAGAAGAGAGACACATCGTCGTCGTCGTGTCTGTCTTCCGCGTATGTTTTTTTCTAGCTGCAGAATGTCATATTGTCACGCGTGTTATTTTGATGTGCCCTGTTTAAACCGACAAAGACTGTGAGCAATGCTCGGCGCAGATCGCGCCTGAGTGTTCGAGAAGCTTCACGTTCGTTGTAGATCGTTCTGTTAACATTTCGCACGGCACCCGAACACTGAAGATTATTCCAGAGCTTGCGCGACGACCAGTGATAAGGCTAGAATGTTCGACGCGTGATTTATAAAAGCCGGCGCGTTCCAACGATGATCAGTTGATCGACGGCCGACGCTCTGTTCGCCGCTATCAGTGCAGTGTGTACTGCTGTAATCTGACTTTCTGTTTACCGGCCACAAGTTCGGCCAAATAAACAGTTTCATTTTGGACTTACCGACTTCTGCCTTCGTCGACGTCACGACCACGTGACAACTGGTGGAGGTGCTGATTCGTTCATGATCCGGACGCCCTCACGGAGCACTGACCTGGGCCCAAGCCACGAAGAAGCCGACGCCAAAGAACGCCCCGATCCTCGAACTAGCCGCAGGCAGAAGGGACTCCAGCCAGAGTACGGGCCACTTCCCGAAACCACCAGGCAGCCCAAGACCACGACATCGACCTCGACCGGAACGATGACCGCCCCAGCGGGCCCTGCACCGATCCGGTTACATCAACCCAGGGAGCCACCCACCTTCCAGGCCTCATCACTCAAAGACCCGGAGAGCTGGCTAGAAAAGTTCGACCGCGTCGCCCTTTTTAACCCTTTCAGCCCTGGATTTTTTATTTTTGTCGGATACATTTTTAGTACATATTTTCCTAATAGTTAGGACCTCAGAAGGCCACAAACAAAAAAATTGAGCCAGTGGTGCAAGTATTTATGGATTTACAGACATGAAATCAAATTAGGTCATCATGGCCCTGGGGTCATGAAATTCCAAAAATGGCTAATTTATTCCTGCTGCTCACTAGAGTAGACAAAACCTGAACCAACGTAGTATTTGGCATTGTGGAAGCTCTTAAAACAACTTCAAGACTTCATCCCGAAAACGCCGCCTTCCCGCCTCAGCTTGCCAGCCTCGGCGTCACCCATGACTTCGGTGAAGTTTCTTCTTCTTTACGGCTCAACACTTCGCAAAAATGCCACAACGTTGGTGTTGATCTCAGTGGGGATCGTTGAAGAAATACTTCCCCAAGAATTAGCAGGTTTGGTTTCGTTTTCGAGGTGCTAGGAGAAATTTTGTGTAGTGTCTTCAATTGACGACACCAGGGCCGAAAGGGTTAATAACTGGACCGACGAAGACAAGTTGCGACACGTTTATTTCGCCCTGGAAGATTCCGCTCGGACATTGTTCGAGAACCGAGAAACCACACTCACAACCTGGGACCTTTTTCGCGCCGCATTCCTGGACAGCTTCACAAACGTCGTCCGTAAGGAGAGAGCCGAAGCTCTGCTGGAAACACGTATGCAGCTGCCAAATGGAACCGTGGCGCTCTTCACGGAAGAGGTGACGAGACTGTTCCGGCACGCCAACCCCACCATGGCTGAGGAGAAGAAGCTCCGGTTCTTGTTGCGAGGTGTTAAGCAAGAGCTGTTTGCGGGACTTGTCCGCAACCCGCCCAAGACTGTCGACGAATCCCTTACTGAGGCCACGACAATCGAAAAGGCACTTGAGATGCGAACAAGACAGTACGACCGCCGCTCTTCAACAACGACCTACGCCGAATCTCATGCCCTCAGCACCAACGACCTGCTCGAGACCATCCGTGCGATCGTGCGGGAGGAGCGGCGCAAGCTGTTACCCTCGCCGCAGCCCCAAGTGGATTCGATCGCCGACATTGTCCGCGAGGAAGTTCGGTAATCACTTGGAATTCCCGAAGCACCACAGCCTCAGCCGGAAGCTATGAGCTACGCCGCTGCAGTCCACCGCAACGCACCCCCAAGGCCGCGTCAGGACGCTGCACCACCGCAGTTCCGCCGCCAGGCTCCACCGCCACCGCCACCGACGCCATACCAATCCCCTACCGGTCAGCTCTGCGCTCCGAGGAAGACCGACGTTTGGCACGCCCCTGACCACCGTCCACTCTGCTACCACTGCGGCAAGGCCGGCCACACCTACCGCCGTTGCCAGTACCGACAGATGGGGCTACGCGGTTTCGCCCTCAACGCGCCTCGTCCACAGCGGGGTGAACGACCACAAGACACTGCCGACTACCTCGCAGGAGCGCAGTGGACACCCCGACGACCCTCCCGTTCACCGTCGCCAGGCCGCTACACCTCATCGCATCGCAGGCAGTACACCAGCCCGGCTCGGGGCCGATCTCAGAGCCCTTACCCGGAAAACTAAGGGCAGCAACCGATGGAGGTGCGGTTGCTGGACGTCGAACTGCCGAAGATCCTCCGCCGACGCCGACGACGCTGCCGCGACGAAACCTGCTGAACACGACGCGAAGCAGACAGAGCCCTGCGTACGAAACGACGCGGATCGAGGAAGACCTGACGACGCAGCATGGAAGCAGCGCAACAAATCGACGCAGCCTTGATCCGACGCCGCGAACTAACCGGAACGCAAGGCGATGGACTAGCGACCTCGACGTTCTCATCGACGGCCCCAACGTCACCGCTCTCGTCGACACTGGGGCCGACTATTCCGTCGTCAGTGGGCCATTCGCCAGCAAGCTGAAGAAAGTAAAGAACGCGTGGAGTGGACCCGAAATCCGGACCGCTGGAGGCAACCTGATAACGCCAGTTGGAGTCTGCACGGCGAGAGTCACCATCAATAACCGGACTTATCCTGCGACCTTTCTAATCCTACAACACTGCTTTGTAATCCTACAACATTGTAATCCTACAACACTGACAATATAGTAAGCTTGTGTTGACGACGACGGCGCGGGACGATGGTCGACGCCGGTGGTCAACATTCGCGTTTGATAAGACGTGTGAGCCTTTCGCTCTAATACAGTGCACACTTCACGAAGACACACGCAAGTAACACGATACATTTTTATTGTACAAGCGGTGAGTAATGGTAGTGGCCCAATTTATCGGACAGATACGCGCAAGGAGCTTTTGCGCGCGTAGGAGGCGCAAATCTCGTTTCGCCTAGCCATACACAGCGTCCCTATAGAAACAGCACAAATAAACGTAGAGTGAACTGACATATCGTGTACTTTGTGTTTTACACTCGCAGGGGACAATACAGCGCTCAGGTTTCTAGTAGTATTCTCCTCTGTGGCAGCTATTCGACGAAAACAAGCTTAATTGAACAGACATAAAATTGCAAAGAAACACTGCGCGTGTCTTCTAGAAAGTGCATATTGTCTGTTCGTGCTGTTAGTTATTCTGCGTTACATGTACCAATTCAAACGGTGTCTGCTTCAACAGGGCTGAGTCGAGCGAAAGGATTCTTTCAAGTTCTGCGCGGATGCACGTATTTAATAAGAGACGGGGCAGATGGTGCTCTTTCTCTGGCTTGTCCTGAAATGTCGCTTTGGCGGCACTGGTGCTCCACGTGTCCTTTCCTCCACCGCATCTTAAATGTTTGTGTTTCCTTCTTAGATAAAGGAAGAAGAACTAGAAGTAGCAGAAAAAAAAATCAGCCTTCCGTCATGAGAACGTTACAAGGCAGCCTCCGCCGTCTTTCACTTTTAGGACCAGATACCCTTGAAGATTACCGGACGTGTCTCTGACCGAGCTCCACGAAACCGAGCTCCATGAAAAAAAGCTAGGCATGAAAAAGGTTTCCGAGCGGCTTTATTTGGGATCACGTGACTCTAGACCCAAGGCCGTAACCTCGAGAAGGTCTGTGCAGGTTGAGCGAGGGAAGACAAAAACAAGTTATCTTGTGTCGCCAAGGGCGGTTCTTTGCACAGCTCACGAGGCCATCATACCTTTCTAACGAGGCCGTTCCTAGCATTAGTGACCTCTCCAACAGTAATCGTGGGTTAAACAGATAAAGCTCGTGTGTTTTTGTGATATAAACTTCTTGTGCGTATTGTTGGTGTTCGAAGTAGTTATTTATTTTGTGGTCGCATCGGCACGTGTGTGTGTGTCTCTCTCGGTGTGTGTGTGTGTTTGTGTGTGCGTGTGTGTTGTGCGTGCGTGCGTGTGTGTGTGTCACAAGAAGGAGTCGGAATTTAGGCTTTCTTGGTTTCTTTACATAGTCTCTTGCGTTTATTCACAAAATAAAATGTTGGGCAAAGAAGCGAGCATGAAAAAGGGGCCTGATTTTAGCAAAGACGTTCTTAAGCTTGAACTCTTCGCGTGAGCTGTTGTATTATGAACTGCACTATAGTTGAAGAGGGCGCAATATGAAGTTATGAAATTTTAAGAAGCTTCATGGCATCGCAATAAGGGTGTGAAACAACATTATCGAGAAAGGCTATCGATGTCATCGTACACGTCAGCTGCGTTCAACCCCGAACACCGAACACGCTTCACGAAAGCCACACGTCAGTGCTGTTTGTACAAACCGTGCCGTGTGCTCGCGATGCTCAGAGTCGCACAGTGCAGACTCTTGCCATGCAGAACTTCGTAAGTGTGGCAATTGTCACGGCCCTCACGATGCATCGTCGAAAGATTGCCCAAGCATGAAAAAGGAGATGCAAGTGTTGAGGCAAATGGTCCGGGACGGCTCAACCCACAGGGAGGCTGCTGCCAAAGTGCGACGCCGGCGTTCTCGTCACCGGAGGCCCTCGAGGAAGCCCGCTGCCGAAGCTAGGACTGCACCTCTTCAAATAATCACCCACACACTACCCCAAGCGTCCAGCAACGCCAGCAACAAACAATCCAAGCAAAGTACGAGCATCATTGGCCCACCAGACGCATGGCCAGCGCTGCCAACGACAGACCCGCCATCTGAGCCACAGCGCCGCTCGTCTACAATCACTTTGGAACGAGAGAGCGGAGATAGTCGAGATAAGGAAGTCGTAGCCATGGTGAAGGCCCTCATGAATACCATTCGTGCGCTCCTCACTAGCATTCCCACTGCGGCTGCTAAGAGTTCACTTCAGATATTGGACGCACTGAACCCGGTGTTATCAAGTCTGGAGAAGCACCATGGCTCCTCCTCTGCAAACCTTTCGTAAAGAACTCAAAGGAGCATCGATTTTCCAATGGAATGCACGAGGCCTTAAACCCCGCATTTCTAATATTCGACCATTTGTGTTCAAGAACCAATTTCCTATTATTGTTATTTGCGAGCCACGCCTTCACGATGCGATACGGTTATCCAGCTACGAAGCATTCAAGTCTGCTACCTGCAACGAGCAGAGTAAGGTCATCGTATATATCAAGTGCGAGCTTACCTATATCGAGCACTCTGTAACACCTGACGATAACAACCAGTACGTCTGCTTGACAGTAAAACGTAGGGACCTCACTTTCACGCTAGTAGGTGCGTATATATCACCTTCAAGCCGTTTTGACTCTGCAAGACTAAGTGCACTTTTGGCAGCTACACCTGGACCATGGATCATCACCGGTGATTTCAGCGCTCACCGCCCACTATGGGGAGGTCAGAAGATAGATCGTCGCGGAAGGCAAGTCTTCTCCTTTATGTCGGATCAGCAGCTGCTCTGTGCGAACGACGGCAGTCCTACGTTTTTACGGGGATCGACATACAGCAGCTGCCTCGACTTGACGTTTGTGTCACGAAGCCTAGGTGATAAGGTGCAGTGGTTTGCAGATTATGAAACTCACGGAAGTGACCACATACCCACCTATTTACAAATCAAGGGCCTGAGCAAATCAATAAACTGCAACGCTTCGACTCGCATCGATTGGTCAAAGTTCAGGTCAATGACAGAAGAGAGGTGTCAGGAAAATGAAGCGCCTCCTCTTGACACCCTCGAGGGTATGATCAGAGATGCAGCTCAAGCAGCTACTTATAATTTTGAACCAACATAAAAATTTTGCGAGTATGAAGCGGAGTTGGAGCGGCTCAGAGCGATCCGTCGCCGTGCCGAACGACGATATAGGCGTACTAAGTCCATTTACGACTTGAGGGAGGCAAGACGTCTGCAGAAGAAGATTCAGCGGCGAATCAAATCACTTCAGTCTTTTCGGTGGAAATCTTTGTGCGAGTCACTTGATCCCCAAAAGCCTTTAACGCAAATATGGAGGATTGTTCGCGGCTTACGAACATCGCCGCATCAACTTCGCCCCTTCAAGTGTCTCGCCCTCCACCAAGGCCGGCCCGAAATTGAAGTAGCAGAAGAATTTTGCGTGAAAGTTGCCGGTCAGGGGTCCACGTCTACCACGCGACACATAGGAAACGCACCTATCTCAAGAGATTCGAGAATGGACAACCTCTTCTCCCTAGAGGAGCTCCAGGCAGCCTTGACAACATGCAATCGATCTTCATCACCTGGTCCTGATGGGATCACGTGCATGGCTCTTTGCAACCTCGGTCAAGCTGCTCGACGGGCCCTTCTATCCGTGTACAACGAATCGTGGAGCAGCGGATTGGTCCCTCCCTCATGGAAATTCAGCCGCCTTGTCCCGGTCCTCAAGCCAGGTAAATCTCCTCTGACACCGACCTCCTATCGCCCCGTCGCACTTGCCAGTTGTTTCGGGAAAGTGATGGAGAGGATGATATTGACACGCCTAGAGTGGTACATGGAGCACTATGGAATATACCCTGACGCTATGACCGGCTTTCGGCGTGGGCGGTCGTCTATAGATAACGTCATTGACCTGGTTTCGTCTGTGCAACATCAAAAAAGCCTGAAACGACTATCTACGGCGTTGTTTTTGGACGTGAAAGGCGCATACGACAACGTATCACATGAAGCCATTCTGGATGTCTTAGAAAATGTTGGATTGGGTGGTCGTGTATACCAAAGGATTGACAGCTATTTGAGGGGCAGAACCTTCTTTGTACAGACTGAGGATGCCACAACAACGCATCATTGTATCAGTCGGGGTGTGCCTCAAGGTGGAGTTCTTAGCCCCACACTTTTTAACCTAGCGCTCCTCGGCCTGGTTGACGCACTCCCACGATCAGTCCATCTATCAATATATGCAGATGACATCTGCATCTGGGCGTCAGGAGTGACACGCGTCCATGTGCGTGCCAGGCTTCAGAGAGCGGCTACACTGACGACAAAGTACCTTCAAGGACGGGGGGCTAGAGCTGTCATCAGAGAAGTGCTCACTTGTTGCCTTCACGCATAAGGCGATGAGCCCGTATGTCATTAAAATCAACGGACACACGATTAACTACGAGAAGACCCATCGCTTTCTTGGAGTCATAATTGATCGCGACCTCTCCTGGAGCCCTCACATCGCCTGCATGAAAACGAAACTCACTATGATCACCCACGTACTAAAGTTTCTTGCTGGAAAATCGTGGGGTGCATCTGTGAGAGCGATGCTGCAACTTTACACTGTTCTGTTCCTCGGTTTTATGCGCTACAGCTTACCTGTGCTTTGCGGGACCCGAAGAACAAACATACGTGTCCTCCAGTCGCTTCAAGCCCAAGCACTGCGAATATGCCTCGGCCTTCCGAGATGTGCATCTACAGCAGCGACAGTTGTCATCGCGCGTGATTATCCAATCACAACATACATCCGCGTCGACGCTTTGAGAATGCACATTAGGCATTTCGCTCGAATTCCATCGCATCACCTCGCCTCACTTCACACTTCTAGACCCCACTCAGCGTTCAGCGGCACTGTAGCTTTGCATCGCGCACTGCTTCCATCGCACTTCACGCATGCAGCACGGCCGCCGTTACCATTGTGGTGCCTACACCCTCTCAAAGCCCTTCTAACCATTCCTGGCATCCAAAAGAAGAAGCAGACATCGCATCTAGCCCTGAAACAGGCTACACTACTGTTCCTGCAGGAGAAGCACAGCGGGCGCCTTCACATTTACACGGATGGCTCTGTTTCATCAGCAAGCTCATCAGGGGCGGTAGTTATTCCTGCCAAGTCTGTCACAACCAAATTCAAGACATCGCATTTGACGTCATCGACGGCTGCAGAACTCGCCGCCATCCGTGCAGCGCTAGAGTTTATCGCAGAAGAACCTTCGCAAGCGTGGTCTATCTTTTCGGACTCCAAGGCAGCTCTTCAATGCCTAATGTCACTCCTTCGTCATGGACCTAATGAGCAGTTAGCAGCTGACATAAGGCTTCTTCACCACCATGCAATCGAGAACCAACACAGCATTGCATACCAGTGGATACCAGGTCATTGTGGTATATATGGCAACGACCGCGCAGACGAGGCCGCTCGATCAGCACATGATGCTACCCAATCCACATCCATAGCCATACCGTTCACAAGAACCGATGCAGCCACAAGGCTTCGTTCGCTGGCACGTGACCTCACACTGGCACAGTGGAACTCTACGGAGTTTACAAATGCTCGGCTACATCACTTGGATCCCGATCTCAAGCTTCGTCTTCCGTCGGGAATATCTCGAGCTGAAGAGACTCTTCTGTGCCGCCTGTGGCTTGGCGTGGCCTTCACAAATGCATACTCCTTTCTTATTGGTATGGCCAGCACCTCTACGTGCAATAACTGCAGCTGTGAAGAAACGATCGCCCATCTTCTGTGTGAGTGCACCCGTTTCAATGCGCCAAGACGAGAACTTACAGTAGCACTAGATAGACTGGATGATCGCCCTTTGTCGGAAGAAAGAATTCTGGGTCCCTGGTCAAGTCCATCCTCAGCCCAGAAAGCTTTGAAAGCATTGTTACGTTTTTTGCGTGCAACTGGTCTGAGCGACAGACTTTAAGGCTCTTTGTTCCTTTATTTTTCATTCTCTTCCTGTCTTTTTTTCTTTCTTTCTTTTTTTCTAGTAACATCTCTTTTCTCTCATCTGTTACTCCCCTTACCCCCTTCCCCAGCACAGGGTAGCCAGCCGGTCCAAGAACTGGCTAACCTCCCTGTCCTTCCGCTTGTTTCCCTTCCTCCTCCTCCTCCTCCTCCTCTTTTTTTTTTCGCGGGGATACCGACATAGTTTTCTCCGAATAATTGTTGCCTTTTTTGATTTCTAAGAATTGTAACAGCCTATTGCCTAAGAATAAAAGAACACAAAACAATGCATGAGCAAAGGCACCGAACCCGGTCAGTGCCCTTCTCGTATGACGCAGAACTGATCGACACTTGAAACGAACATTTTGAGTTTTATTTTAGCGCTTTGATCAGCAATCAGGATATTTAGTGGCTGATACAAACTGACTGATTATGTAAATGTCTCACCGGTGCGTAAAAATTATTTAAATAGAAACAGAAGCCTCCCTGTTTAGCGCTGTGAATATTAGAATTTTGCGACCGTTACAATGGAATTGTCAATGGTATTGTTCTAAACCAATCAATCAATTTTCTGGTATATTATTTTCGTAGTGTAGTATGTTAATATGTATGTCGTGAATATGTTATTTTTATTTGTTATACTTTTCGGAGGACCTTTTGAAAGTTTCTGAAGGCATCCGGTTTTTTCGCAGTAGTTGTTTGTATGTAATAGCTTTGTTACAAATGCCTGCCAAACATTTTTTTCTATAACATGATTACTTTTGTGAGTTAAGCAGGAAGAAGGACTAAAACACCTGTGCTCGACAACACTATGATAGTTTACACAGCAACTGCTTTCGTAGGCGCTTGGTATTATTATTTATGGAATAATGTAGATCGTTATTGCCGTAACACTTATTTATTGGACTAATGAACTTAACCCATCCAAATCGGAATGCACTGTGGGAGATACACAGCCTTTTGTTAAAAGCCTGGCGTCTTCTTCGAAAACTCATGGTACAGAAGGACATTAAGCCTTATTTTAGGTAGGCGACTTGAGAATTTTGAGTTCTTACACCAAGACAAGGACTACATCGGGCGCGATGTTATATATCCATGGGTAACCAGGAAGCCTAACTAAAAGTAGTATTTGCTCAATGACCTGACACATCTACAAACTATAAATCGTGGAAGAAGAATCTAATAAATAGTCAGTGATAACTTCAGTATAAACTGAAAATAAAATTCAGGGTGAACGATGCGTTAGACATCATTTCTACTCCAGCCATCTGTGTCCTTCTCTGGTGTTTCGACATCTTGTGTGGTATAGCGTAGCCTATGTGCTCCGATTGTATCTCTCATGCCACCTCGGTTGAGCCTCCATTTGGAACATGGGTAAAGCTCCCTAACTTCTCCCTAGGGAACAAGCAGGCTTAAAGGAAAAGCCAAGTGGCCATAAAGGTTTACGGGAAGAAGAGAATGCAGCAAACAACAAGGCTGAAGAGATGCGAGTTACTTAGGGAAGGCGGGAGGACGTTACTAATGGTCTGTTAAGGCCCATCTGTCCGGAGGGATCGTAAAAGGGTGTCCGGAATGCTCCCGTACCCGACCGTCTGCGCTAAGTAGCGCATTGGCGTTACTTAACCTCGTCATGGGGGCGTGGCTGCCTACGACAGCTCGTAGACGGCATTCGAACCGCTTCTGTTCGTAATAGACAAAGGAAAAAGCTTCACTCTTAAAGAGATTGTAGGTTATATTTGTTTGATTTTTTTTCCTGCCTTTCCCGTGAAAACATCGTTAGACATTTTTTTTTGGCCAAATTCATCTCTGTGAATTCCGCCAATGTAATAAGGCCAAGGTTTAAGGTCATGATAGAAACAATTGGCTTCTACCTGTTTTCTGCACAAAACTGCAGCCTGCAATATGTTTTCCACAGATATTTCACATATTTATTCTCTAGTATGAGCTAACATGATCAGTATAAACAGTATGATACAGCGGGCACCATAAATTTAAAAAATGCCAGTTAACGCTTACTAATTACATCATGTACAAAACAAACAAAAAAAATCTGCAATATCTGACTCTTCGAATAGAGCTCTCATAGTTATCATTGTGGCTAAGAATAAAACATCAAGCCCTTTGTCTACCGGGGAAATATGGGCAAGCGAAGCCTGGCGTGGAGTTCCTAACAAACTACCTCTCTTTACTTCCTTCTTTCCTTGCTTTTTTCTTTCTTCCTTTCGCATTCCACAATGCTCCCTCGTAACTGTATAACGTGCAAGGAATTGGACCTTCATCCACGTGCTTAGCGGTGCAACGATTCAGTTGATAGAGGCAACGACGGCGATCATGCGTTCATATCAATGCAATAATGAAGTGTGGCAACGTGAACTGACGAGTGACCTCGATAGGTTAACAGGTTTCCGTATCAGAAACGGCTGATCGCCAAAATGCCCATGATCGAGAGAGCACCAGTTACGGCAGAACAGCGCGTACAAATGCGAAAGTGACCTGCGCAACTTCGAGGGCCGCACAACTGTACGCTCACCGGCGCCGGATTTTCAGCGCACGAGAAGGCCACCAAAATCTGCTGGTCATCACAAGCTTCACTCTAAAAGCTTTCAGGCTGACTCGGAAGTAAGAGGAAAGACACTCGATCGCTGCGCACACGGCCACGGTTTGCGGAAGTAACAATGAGCATTGACGTCTTAGCGGGTCCGCGAACAGTCTTGCGCGGCTGTCAATTCTACAAGCGCTCGCTTCTATCATGGTTTAGGGTAGAAGTAATGACGCTACACTTCAAGTAGTTCAGTTCAAGTTCAACATCAGTTCAAGTACAGGTTGACTAACTGTAAGGTCGTGTAACTTTTCCTAACCATTTACGAAGTACGACAATAAAAAGCTAAATAAATATGCCACGTGTCGAATGCAAGTTACAGACGTCAACATAATGAATGAAACTAGTTTCACTAATACTTAAGAATTAGCTCTTCAAATGGAAAGTGAATGGCGCACAGAAAACGGGCGCATGGAAGCGAGCAATTCCGGAATTTCTAGAAATAATTACTAGCCAAATCATTAAACTAAACAAGCAAATCCCCTCTATAACAGCGTCATTTTCTTTTATAAAATACTGGAAGTTAGTTACGATTCGAGTGGCTATTCTAGAAGTATTCTGAACAAATAATCCGCATGATTCTCGTAAAGACCGTGTTTACTCCACTGTACTAAATGAATTCTTATACGCATCTGTAGAATGAAAGAAAGTGAGCCCGTTGTTAAGTACAAAGCTGTTTTGTCGTAATTTATTAAAACATTTGCGGTTAACATAACCAGAATGAACAGTTAGCGTTCCTAAAGCTTAAGCCGTTAAATATACCCTCTTCACCATTGTAATCTTCCTAACCACCTGTGCCTCCCGGTTTAGTTTTTCACTACAATAGCTTTTTACCCTTCATCTTTAACAACGTCCCCACATGCCAACGACTGCACCACGCTTATAACGATGGGCTCTCTGCCAATTGCAGGACGAGATACAACAGCCCCATCTATCTGTTTTTTTTGTGCATTCAGGCACTTGTCTCTTTCACAAACGTATAAACTCGAATAAGTAAATGTCCATGCTTAGTGTTTTCTATGTTTATTGTTATCTTTTTGATATCTCACAGATTTGTTTGATAATAATGTTTAAATATTCTCCGTTCTATAACTTATCGGGTGATTTACTTTTCCATAGTCACTGTTAGGGGCGAAGCGCTTTAGGGTGTGGGTCGTTCCCTCCTCTGTAGTAGTAGTAGTATGTATGTATGTAGCCAGCTCTAGTTAGTTTTAAGAATTGCTCACTAGATGGCATTGTGTGTATATGTCCTTGGGAATAATATCACTAGATGGCGTTAGTGGTTTTCGTATAGTTGACGATTAAAGAGGATAGATAGCGCTGTTATAATTGGGATCGTCGGGCCGACGCGGTACTCGGAGTCGAGCACCGGAGGTGGACACCATCGTGATCAACGGTGAGGTGAACTTCACCAGAGAGGAGGTAGTCACCTCCACAGTGCTCTCGTGTGAGTCGCATGCAAAACCAGGGCAGCCGGTATCTGCGGAACCTGGGCTCCGGTACTCACGGCGGCACAACACATAGCCAAGGACGCGTGGCTTTCACAACTTACAGCAGCGTTCTGTGGCGATGCATGCGGAGGCGAGGCGTTGCGTCGAGCACTGGTGTGGACTTCGGCGTCTGAGTAGGTGGCATCGTCTTCCTCTGTCGTGGAACGCGAACTGGCGTTGTCGCTGAGGCTGCGAGCGCCCGGAACACAAGTCGGAAACGCTCGTGCCCAGCTCACGATCCAACACCTAGGATCATGCAAAAACTTGACACGTGTTGTCACGTCTTTGCATGATCGAGTGGGTAATGTACGGGGGGATTCACGGTTACCCGAATGATCCCTCCGAGCTTCGCCCACTCACCATCATTCACTTCGTGGATATGCTGTGATTTTTGTATCTTTCATTCATCTTGTATTCAAACAATGGTAAAAGAAGAAAGGAAAGTACGTTTGTAAAGACCAGTAGGAGAATTTAAAAGGCACAAACTCAGGCAATATCATCGCAAGGTTGCTTACACATACACAGACGAATCCATCAACATAGATACCTTCGCGCAACCTGAGCCTGAATTAGGAGGATATCAAACCACCTGAAATTATATGTAAACTAGTAATACCTTCAAGTTTCTGTCGGTATGTGTATCGAAATGCTAGTATATGGATGGAAATATATCTTCATAAGTGTTCAGAAAAGTGCGCAAATGTACAAACTCACGACACCCCCCCCCCCCCCCGCTCCCATAGGTGCACCATCAAGTGACATCACATCATGACATCACGTCTCATCGTCGCTCGGTCATAAGTAGCCCGATCAGGAAGGCACGTGATGTGCATAGAGCTTACAATGCCTCCGTGATCAGAGGCAGTGGAAAACCACGCTAGGCGCAGAAAGATTTCGGGGGCGGGGATGCATACAAACGACTGCAAAGGAAAAGAAGATTGATTTCGCCTTCTTGATATTTTCGACGAATGCATAAAATATTCTACGAGTTTTCTTTGTTTCAGTTTACTGTATGTTTTGTATTTAACCCTTTGTAGGTCGTCCTACATTTTTGACATGGTGATATAAAAACCGGCTATGCTTTATTGATATAAACTAGAAAGAAATAGTATGAAACAAATTTCATCAAAATGGAGCCAGTAGTTTACTGAAAAAAAGTGGGACATATATGTCCCACTGACACATGAGAGTGTTTTCAAAAAGTGGGAAAACACTGTCCCACTGCCTCATGAAGGCACTATCTCGCGATTGCATCAACGGGAATTTTGGGATGAAACGGCCGAAGCAAGAGGCACAGAGTATCCCTTCTAAAGTTGTGAAGAGAAAAGTTGTGCGGACCTCATATCAGTAGGAGAACGCCGCCTGCAGTTGCGTCTTTTGAGCCTTCAAAGCGCTGTGGTATGTTCCTGTAAAGCTTACTTCACCGCATGCATCAACCACTTTTTTTTTGTCCATTTGGCTGTCCTTGCTTTTGCTGACGAAATTGTCGAGTACAGATGCTATCCCTGAACATGTGCCTACATTTCAAGAGGTATATGATATCAAGAAAAATATTTCCGCGCATTAATATCCGCAATTGCGCTACGGGATTAGCGGGATAATTTTGCAGGGGATTGTTCCGATGCATGTATCGGTCAAGTTATTTGGCAAATTTACAAAAACACGTGATGACTGGAAGCTAAGATCGCCTGTCTCAAAAAACCAGAAAAAGAGGAAATTATCCGGCATTTTGATTGGTAGGTTCTATGTATCTCAAGAAGAGGAAAATTCAGAAGCGATAAAAAAAATTGACCGAAATTCAACGCTATTGTGACCCTACATCCGCCCTTCGAAAGCGTGGTGAAAGAATTTTTTTTCGAGATTACGAAGACTTAGGTAAGATATGAGTTACTTAATGTTGTGCTAATTGCAACGGGTGATGTGGGAGAACATATTTTCTGTAGACGGAAAAGCGGAACGTATGTGTCCCACTGCGGCACAAAGGAATTCTCTACTCTACGGAGCTGCCCCCCGCGTCCCACAGCGCATGCGCGTCCCCTCTCCTACGCTCACCCCCTTTCTCTCCTCTAGGAATCATCTACTCTACGGAGCGGCGCCCGCGTCCCACAGTGCATGCGCGTCCTTTCCCCCCTCTCTCCTCTAGGAATCCTCTACTCTACGGAGCAGCTCCGGCGTCCCACATCCCCACAGCGCATGCGCGTCCTTTCCCCCTCTCTCCTCTAGGAATCCTCTACTCTACGGAGCGGCTCCCGCGTCCCACACCCCCACAGCTCATGCACGTCACCTCCCCCTCTATCTCCTCTCCTACCGTCCCCTCCCGTCCTTTCCTCTAGGAATCCTGTACGGAGCAGCGCGCGTGACAGGTGCTGTGACAGCTGCATACTCCGCTGGGGGGCGCCACGGTAGCGCCGCGGTATGAAAATGACGGAGCGCGCGCGCCTCATTCTCTCTCCTGTGCAGCGCCGCGATGAGCGCCCGGACGGCTGCCGTGAAATGAGAGCGGCGACGTTCATCCCGCTCAAGCTAATTATCTCCCCGCTGCTTGGCATCTACACATGGTTCCCTTTAGCGGGAGATGGGGGAATTTTTTTTAATTTAGGCGTAACTTCTCATGAGCTGCAGCACTTGTAGAAGTGGAGTAAAAGGAAAAAATGTAAATCGCGACGTATCGATATCAAGCCAGTTTGAACAAAAAATAAAAAAAACAGATTTTATTTTCTTCTTTTGCATTGCGAAAGCGTCTTGCTGAGATAGATTGGCAGTGAAGTTGGGTCGAACGTCTCGCTTCCCGGCTTTGCATGAATAAAACATCCACGGAAAAGTTCTAATGCCACACGCATACACGCATGCGCGCACACGTACACGGAGCACTTACAAACGACCGTGGTCTTTGCCGAGCGAATCGCCCAGTCATGAATCTTGGGCGTCGTTTCCAAGTCCCATAAAAGGAAGGCGCTGTGAATGGTACAGAGCGGGAAATGTCTTGGAAAATACGGAAGCTTGATTCGTTACTAAGCAGTTCGGGGTAACAGCTAATATTGATCCCTCATCGCACGGAACTCGCGTATTACTTCAGTACGATTGCACGAGAAAAATACACGGACAATGCGGGATGAGACACAACCAGCGCAAACTTTCAATAAAATTTTTGCGCCACTGAACCTGTTTATTTATGTCACGACGAAAGCAGCCTGTGAGCGTCGCTGACGAATCTGCGTTCCTTCAGCGATGCTCGTGTTCATGGACAGGCGCACGCTGGCGTTCCAACCGTGCAGGCAGCTCGGCCTCCATGGCGGGAGAGTAAACCTTCATTTGTGATGTAGCGGTGCCCTCTCCCCTCCTCTTTTACCTCCTCTCTCTTACACCACTCCTTCTCAACCTTATTTCAGTTTTGCTTTCAAATGCTAGACTATACCACACTCGGCTATCCGAGTATGGTATGGTCGGCTATTCTATGCTCACCACTCCCTCCTACTCACTCGCACTTCCCTTTACCATCGCCTTGCCATAATTGGCTATGCTATACATGGCTTTTTGTGCGTGACACAAATCAACGACGTGAGATGACAGCATATTGCCGTCTTCTTTTCCTTCCTCGTCATCCTCGCTTCCATTTCGCGTCCCCTTCCTACACATGGTTATGCTATGGGCGACTCTGCTATGCATAATTCTGCCTGCCAAATGCCATTCCATGCCAGGCTACGCTAAGCTCAGTTCTCTCCCCCTCCTTCTTCCCTCCTCGTCACTATCACTTCCCTTTCCCACCCCCCTTGCTATGCAACGCTATGCAATAGATGGTTTCTGCCTGCATTCCATATCTGGCTGGGCTACGGTCTGCCCTATACCTTCCTCCTCCTCGCGCTGATGTTTAGAAACACACGTCGTTTCCAACTTGCCTACCTCTCTAACTTAGTGCTGTACATCGTCCTGCCTGCCTAGCGCTAAATTTGACTATGGTATGCTTTACCTTCTTCACACCTCATTTCTCTCCTTCTCACCTTGACTTCCGTTTCACACCCTTTGGTAAACGCGGCTATGCTATACCTGAGTCTGCCAGCCTAACATCATACATGAAAATCATACGAGGCTATGTTATGCTTTAACCTCTCCCTTTCTCTCTTCCTTCCCCTCACTTTCCTTTCCTGGTGCCTTGCTATACATGGCTTTGCTATATATTGTTTTGCGTGCGTGACGCCAAGCGGTGACATAAAATGACAGCTTTCGCTGAGAGCACCTTCCCTTCCTCTTCTCTCCTCCTTTCCCTCAGCCTCACTCCCATTTCTCGCCTTTTGTTATGCTATAGATGCTATGCAACGCTATAGATGGTTATGCTACATATGGTTTTACCTGCGTTACGGAAAGTGGCATGTGACGACGACAGCTAACGACGACAGCGTACAACAGCGTGCGACAGCCGGAGCCTTTAAAGTGTTCCGCACTTAAAAAACACTATACGAATGCCATGTAGTGAAAACAGTGGCCATGATGCATGTGTTAGTGCGTGAGGCAAGCGTAGAATCGCTCTAGGCGTCAAAACAAGTCCATTGCACAACGAATGGTTGGTTTAAAGTCCTTCCAATTACGAAACACATATGCGTAATCAATATCACCATCAGCAACAGCATCAACAACACGTGAAGCTGCGCCGACGCGAGTGTTACTTTACACAGAGTGAGTAGTTCGTGAGATCACAAAAGGAAGAATTATGTCGTAGTGGGCACTTCCTTACTGTGCTTGCAGTCGGCATTCTAGAATAGTTTGAAATGGCCAGTGTACACGCGCACGGACGTTCCTTTAGATGCGGCACAGTTGACGTGTCCATATGGATGCGAAGCGAGGCCAGCAATTTAGAAGGTGATGCGATCGGGGCGCGATTACGCTCTCACGATGTGCTCTTGAAGGCGAAGCTCACGGTGATCTCTTAGTTCGGACGCAGTATAGATTTCGCGTGCGTGCGCATGGTTCCATAACCTGTGCTAAGTCACAATTATTGTTTTATTATATGTATTTGAATGCCCAATCTACAATGCGTTAGTATATGACTATGTACACGCATGCGTGGTCTACACTGCGTCAATATATAAACAGGTTCAGTGGCATAATAAACTGAGTTCAAAGTTTGCGCTGGGTGTGTCTTATTCTCTGTAGTCCATGTCTGTTGTGCTGTGCTGTCGTACTGAAGTAATGGATTACGAGCTTGCCCCGAATGCTGCTGTCATCAAACACGTGCATTCACAGGACTCGTCAGCGCCTCTTTGGTCTAGTGGTTATGTCGCTCGACTGCTGATCCGAAGGTCGTGGGATCGAATCCTGACCGTGGCGGCCGCATTTGAGTGAAGGCAACATGCTAGAGGTTCATGCGCTTAGATTTGGGTGCACGTTAAAGAACCCCGGGTGGTTGAAATTTCTGCATTCCTCAACTACGGCGTCTCTCTTTATATTATCGTTGTTTGGGGACGTAAAATAATTGTTATCTCATGGGTCGTCTTATCTGGGCTACGTTAAACTATCAGGTGCTAGGAGAACTGTGCAATGAACGTTGTTAGCCTAACCGGGGAAATCGGGCGTTGTTGGGAACAGACTCAGAACTTTTCAACTTCCGAAAAGGTAAAAGCTAGCGGCTACGGATGCACGTTCGGCATCGCCGGCTTCACTTTCTTTTAGGGCCCATTTCTGCTTCTATGCGCGTTGGCGTTTCTTCAATTCCCGCTCTTCTGGCCCCGAGTGATGCATTGATTGATTAAAACTTTATTAATCCTACAAGAGGGTAACCGACCCGGAGTTCCTCCGAGTGAACGACACGCGTCCATTCCATAGCGAATTCAAAGGGCAACTGCTGATAACAGCGCTTCCTCAAACTCTACGTCACGAGACCAAGGAGCACATCAATTGGTAGGAACTGTCGGCGCTGCCGCCGAGTATCGCGTCAATGGTGAAATAGCCATCGGGGGTGGCATGGGGTCGAGGGTGGCGCCTATGGTGAGCGGGCAACGGGAGAGGAGCGCCGAAAATTTTTGTTCTACGCGTTGTCTTCTCCACGCACACGATCCGCCAGAACCTAGCCATATTCAGCTTAACTGTAAAGAAATCGCTGTTTCGCCGGTAGGCGCAAATGGATATTGCGACAGCAACGCACAGTAACACTATACGAATACTACAAGCTTTAGTAGGCGATGAGCCTCCGATCCGAATTTGTTGCTATACAATTAAGGGCCTCGACCTTGCGGTGAAACTGTGGCTTTCCTTGACATTCGCGACACCACTTACATGGCAGCAGACGACGTCTATAACCGGGAAGCAGACGAAAAGAAATTTCGGAGATGCGTGACAAGTATCAAGAAAAGTTTCTGCCGCTCCAACGCCTCGCATTAGTCAGATCGGGCGACAGATTCTTCAGAAAAGGTAAAGAAGGCCACTTTCGAGATCACGCGAGACAGAAAGGAAAAAAAAGAGCAAAAAAATTTCAAATGTATGCCAGCGAAACAACAGTATGGCTAAACTAGTCAAGAGAAAAACAGAAAACTGCCAGACTGCATTTCGGTGAGTCGTAAAAGATGCACATTTTCTCAGAAAAAAAAAACACCAAAACAAATTACACCATAAAAAATAAATTTTTTATGAATACATTAAAAAAAGTCACAGTTTCGCCACAAGGCGAAGCAATGAATGCGATAGCAACAAATTGGAATGTCAAGCGACAAATGGCAAGCAGGTCGAAACGTGCAGCGCGCTGCTCACGCACACATAACGCACGAAAACGACACGCACAGGACGAGAACGAACTAACAACATTCACAGCTCGACACTTAACGCACTGCTCAAACAAAAACGATGCACGAAACGTATTCGCAGGTACAGACGAGCGCGAACTAACAAGTATCACTGCTGTTACTTCGCTGTGTTTAAAACCGTGCTCATTTCGCAAACGGTGGGACTGCAGCGAGTGAAGTGACCCTCGTGCGCTCGGTAACTACAACGCAGTCGTTCAGGTGAAAGCCGAAGATGTACTGTACTATTCTACCCCACCGCGAGATAAGCAGGCGCACGCACGGGCGTCTACCCCCCACGGGGCAAAGTACGCGCGGGAGATGAGCACCTGAAGCGTGCGTTGCGATCAGTGGGGCGCCGAGCTAAAGCCCCGCCGAGCACGCCCTTGGCGCCATCTCGCTCGTAATGCTGAAAACACATCTGAAAACACGCTGTATATAAATAGCTCGCCGTTTGAATGTTGAAGGAAGTGCGCTGTCGTGGCTCACCGGTTAGCGCCGCGCGCTGCAGAGCGAGAGGTCCCTCGTTCGATGCCGCGCGTCGGAAACATTTTTCTGAATTATCTTTCTTGATGGCTTTTATAAATATATAGATACATATACATATACGGGACATGACGGTGACGGCGACGGCGAAAACCAGTCGAGTGTGTCCATATAATTGTTATCGCAATAAAAACGCAGACGCTAGCGGCAATGGTGAGATAAAGCACACGTCTACGCCCATCCAGGATTACCTATTGTCGGGCAGAAGCGGAAAACAAGCGGCACAATGCTTCAAAAAGACGGGTATCTGTAGCTTTTATAGAACGTGTTCCATGCGGAATATCGCATACACAAAACATTTCTTGCTGAAGCAACAACTCTTTGCACAAGTCATCGCAGACGGACGAAGCCAGCAGGCAGGCGCTATCTTCTGCAGCTGTTCGCACGCAAAACGTTGACGTTACCATCGCTATTCGACGACGCGCCTCACTTTGAATTCCCTTTCGTTTCTTTTTTTTCCCCTTTAATTGCATAATGCGTCCTGCGGGTTTACACGCCTTTTTGAAATGCCTTGTCTTGTATCGAAGCGACTTTTGAGGCGCCGTGGCAACATGGTCTGTAGTAGTATGAAAGAACGGAAGGAGAGGAATTCGTTTCGAGGCGCATGTTTCTTTACTAGACAGAACCAAATCAATCCAACAGACAATAGACCTTTTCATAATTGTAAAGCTACCTTTCTTTCCGGTTTGGTCAACTGAATGCACCTAGTCACTTCTGCCAGCTGCGTCTTCAGATGAAGTTTGTTTGTGCTATGGAGCGAAAAAATGTAGACTCAGCTCTCTTGATATATAAACGCGCATAATACACAAGCCCCAGCAGGCCTTCTCTCCACTTGAAGCACGACAGGTGTCGCCATTTGTAGGGCGAATATGCAGCGCAGGAAAGCGCAATTGTGGATTATGGGAAAACGTCTTCTAGGCCAAGAAAGCTTAGGGAACATTACTTGTTGTTTCTACCTATATTGTGCTAATTAGGACGGAAATAAACGAAATAAAGTGGACGAGAAACTATTCCTTCCGTCGACGGTGATGAAGATATTTCCAAATTGTTACCTTCTACTAATCTGCAAGGGAAGTGTCATATGTATAAATGTTCATCCCTCTCTTCTATTGAACAAAGTGAACAAAGTCAGCGCTGTGCGCGCTTCGTCTGTCCTTTTCCCCGTTTCCTTTTGCGTTGTGTTCCATCCCATGTTTAATTAACACACCCAAGTGCCCACGCTAAACCCTATAAGCGCATACGAATACGCGTATAGTGCAGCACAACTCCGAAGGTCGCCTTTCTGTACACTAGCCATTGTGAACTTTGTCGCGTACGACACCGAATTGAAGTTTGCGAGGTATAAAACATTGCCTAATAAAAATTCAGATTAAGCAAGTACTCCTGTGTAGCCCTATGGCCACCCGGTTCCAAAACAAGCATGTCCAAAAAATATACTTTGTTTTGTTATTCCATTTAATCCTTTGTGGAGGTGATTTTCTCATGTGACAGGAGGACCGACAGTCTCCTGGATTGGGCGGCATAGAAATGCTTAAACATTTTAGAACTGTCGTCGGCAACCTGCACACCGCGGGCTGCATGCGGCCCGCTTGGCTATATTACAGCGAAAGCTGTTGTGAGATCACAACAAGGGTCGTTTTTGCACCGTAGTTGTCCGCCGCCGCCGCCGCCGGTGTCCGTAACCAATATCGCACGAAATAAGAAAAAAACTAAATAAATAAAAAACACCTACGACAGAATAGGAATCGAACCTGGGTCTTCTGCGTGGCAGCCCAGCACTCTACGACTGAGCTACGCCGCTTTTTTTTCTTACATGGTATTGATTACAAATGAGGTTTATGTATATACATAGCATGCAAAATACTTAAGGCTGCCTCCACAAATGTACAGTAGGCATTACAAAACAAATTTCATGGAACACTGTGTTCTAAAATGGTATTTGAGCAGCGCATTTTATGAACTGTGGATACCAGTCCGGCTTAAACTGTAGTTCTTCATAGAAGTCTTTTAGCTGTACAGTCATTTGCACGAAACGTGACCGCGAAGACGTCATTGGTTCCGCATACCTGTCTAACATGCGAGTTTTCCATAGACTGTGCATGCCCATTAACAAGAGCATGTCAACTGGCCATAGGTCGGCAAAATAAATGGAGCTCACTCAGACTCACTCAATAAATATATTTTTCGCTTAGGACTCACTCGGACTCAGACTCACCAAAGTTTTGCTGAAGCAGACTCACTCGGACTCAGACTCACGAAATTTCTCTTCAACCAAACTCACTCGGACTCAGACTCACCGGTGTTTTCGTCATCCAGACTCACTCGGACTCAGACTCACTAAACGTTTCCTCAAACGGACTCACTCGGACTCAGACTCATGAATATTTTCGTCAACCTGACTCACTCGGACTCAGACTCACCAAAGTTTTCCTCAAGCGGACTCACTCGGACTCAGACTCACCAAAATATAACTCAGCTGGACTCACTCGGACTCAGACTCACCAAAATTTAACTCAGCCGGACTCACTCGGACTCAGAATCACGAAAATATTACTCAGCCCTACTCACTCAGACTCAGACACACGAAAATATAACGAAAATATAACTCAGCCGGACTCACTCACCAAAATATTTGTCAGCCGGACTCACTCGGACTCAGACTCACCAAAATTCTCCTAAAGCGGACTCACTCGCGGACTCACAGACTCGCCTAACTTTTTCTCAACCAGACGTACTCGGACTAAAAGTTAGCAATATTCGATTTGGCCCGGCTCATCCAATAAATGTCGAAATAACACATGTAAAGGGTTCACAAGTGCCAGGAAACCTTCAAAATATATGTATGATAGCTTTGAACGTACAAAAAGAAGTTATTTCCCGTGCATCGCAATGTCTATCGTAAAGAGAAATTCAACATAAGACGCGATTTTTGCAATATTGAGAATGTTTTCTTTAAATATAAGAATGGGTATACTGACCTTCGAGGAACATTAGGTTTTCATTCCTGTTACATTTGAAATGCGCTATGCGCACGCGCCATTTGTTTTCAATGGGCGAGCGCGTACGTGCGTTTTTGGCAGACCCAATTAAAAATGAAGTCCTTTCTTACGCTTTGCCGTTCGAAGGCCTAATCACGCTACTTGGGAACGAAGAAAGCTTGACATTACGTTATGGCGCTTTTCTAAACACGTTCATGAAACTGCCAATGATATTGCAGTCGATTTACCGCTCATTGACAACGCGAAAAAGAAAATAATATGAGGCGGCCATCTTTTGCAGAATCGAGCTCACCACCCTTGAAAAATTTTGGAAATATGGCTTTATAGGGTGCGTGGTTCTGCCTCTCTAAAGTTTCGAAAACACCTGCCACGATATTCTATAGTGGTTGTGGTGCTTGACTGCTCACCCGAAGATCACGGCATCGAATCCCGGCCGCATTTTCGATGGATGCCGAAACGCTTTAGCCATGTGTGCTTTTATTTTGGCGCACGTAATGAACCCCAGGTAGCCAATATTTCCGCAGCCGTCGACTACGGCACCCCTCATAATCACATCATGGCTCTCGGACGTTAAACGCCAATAATTATTATACTAGTGTTTCGAATTATAGAAACGGTAAGTTCGGTTTTAGTCGATGTCATGCTTTCGCAAAGTGATTGCGGATAATATAGGTTCGTATTTTACGTCGCAAAGCCAAGATGTGGTTGTCAGAGGCGCCGTAGTGGAGGGCTCCAGATATTTCGACCACCCAGGGTTCTTCAACATGCATCTTAATCTAAGTACACGGGTTGTGACTGCGTTTGTTTCTAGCAAGATATTTTTCGGAGCCGGATAAGAACCAGTTGTTGAACCAACTGTTAGTGACTACTCTATCTCGTGGATAATGGTAAAGAGTCGTATCAGTACCACGCTGGATACGGACACAAGGCAAAAAGGAACGTGCATAGGCGCGCCGTTGAGAGCCGGCCAGTGTGTTCAAAGGTATGGTGGAAGCTTTTTGCATAGTCTGGTACAGACCATGCAAAACGAGGTGGCAATTTTCTGCTTTCCAAAAACCCCAATTGCTGACAGTCAAGCCGATTGCAAGAATGCCGTATCGAAAGGTGGGGACGCGGGAACCGCTTCACAGTGATCCTACTAGTCCCCAGGAAGGACAGGAATATTTATTTCTAAGAAAAAAGTCACTAGACAAGGCCCTGAACTGACAACTAGAGGGTTTACTACAAACCAGACGCAATAAATTCGCATAGCTAACCCTGCGCTATTAGCAATTTTATTTCTTTTTATTCTCACTGCGTCGCTGTTATATCTATCCTTAATAACTTATTATTTGTATTGTTTTTACTTCGATGTAACTGCTACTCTCTTACGCATTCTCAAATGCACAGCTCCCCTCTGTAATTCCTTCGGGCCTTCAGGGTACTATTAAATAAATAAATAATTGAGAAGCCTATTTTCAGCGGGTAAATGGGGCAGCGGAGGTTGCCATAACGTACTGTTTTTCTTTGCAGAATGACAGACTGATGGGCAATTGGTGTAGGTTCATAATGACATCTAGTGATTCGTGAAACATATGAGAAATGCGCTAATTTGTCTCCCGTGAGGGGACATCGCTCAGCGACGCAGTACATGCGCTTTTTTTTTTTCTTTCCTGCTTCAAAGTCTACATTCTCGGAAGATGCAGGGAGGGGGGTAAGGGATGGAGAGCAGTGCTCGAGTCTCGTATATTTATGAGACCGCTCCTTATCTTCATACCAGCGCATACTCCCCCCTCCCCCCCCACTCTCTATCTTTCCCATTGAAGTTCTGAAACAAAATTTTGAAGGCTAGATAACATGTGGGATAGATTTGTGTACACACACGCGCATCATCTACGAAATACCAACAGATAATATAGCCTAGGACGTATTTAAAATTGATTTTAAAGTTCCTATCGCCCTACTGCAGCTAAACGTGCCTTCGTTTATTGTGTAAACAACCAACCACCCACTGCGTCACGAGTTTAAATATAAAACTCCAACCAAAATCACCAATCGTCGCCACAGCAGCGGATAGACGAACGGAAGACAATAATTCGTGACCTCTACACCCTCCGTAAGAGCCCTCCGTAAGAGAAAAGACGGGGGAACGTGACACTAACGGCGCCGCAACAACGCCGCAACGACGCCGTGTGTCGATCCCCTACATTGCGGGCGACAGCGAAGCAATAGCCCGTATACTAAGAAAGGCAGGGGTCGACGTTTCCCACAACCTATCCACCACCATCGGCAGTTTCATCCCTCGGCCCAAACACAGCGCGTCTGCGGAAAAGGCGCAGGGCGTCGTGTACCGGATCACGTGCGCCGACTGCCCCGCTTCCTACATTGAGGAAACCAAGAACTTCCATGAAAGAATGCGGCAGCACAAGAATGACCTCCGTCACTTGAACAGCGGACGGACCGAAGTGACAGAGCACTGCCAGCGGTTTGACCACCATACCAGTCCCGACGGCGCGGCGATTTTGGAAAAAGAAAGGAACCTTCGCCGGCGGCCCCTCCTCAAATCCTGCTACATTGAGCAGACAGTGGGAAACATCAACCACACCACGGGTGCACTGCCCTCCCTCTACTGCCAGGGCTTGCGACGACTCACAGCAAACAATCACGCCTGGCAAGAAGGCGTTGCACATCTTGAACCTTCTCACCCCTGAACAAGAAGCCGATCATGCTTCGAAACGTCGCGGTTTCTTAAAATAAATTTTTGGCTGGAGTTTTCTCTTTTCTCCAGTTTTCTGTTATCCCAACCAGACAGACTTCTGCCGAATGTTCACTTTTGAAAGAATAGAGATATTTGTGTTGCAGGCCCCAAGCCTAGAGTGTCGAGCTCGTTGCTTCGTTTTGTACTTTCCTTGTATTCTTTGGGGGGTATTAGGAGCTCGAAAGCAAGATACGAGAAACGAGCCTGGGAAACGGCCGTGCGATGAAGCTTTTTGCCGTGTGGCTTGGACGAACACAATGACGGCTGAGGGACCACCGAAAGTGCTTCGGCGCGTCAACGCTGACTATGAATGGAAAGGTGTTTGAATAGGAAAGAAAAAAAATACGAAGAAAAAAAACGGGTTTTGCTTGAGTCGGGAAGGACTGAACTGCAGGCGTGCTGGGAAAATATGGCAGCAATATCTCCCAAAGCGAGTCTAGAATTCGAAGAGGTCATTAAAGTTTAAAAGCTCCTTGAATTGCCGAGAGGTAACAGAATTCTTTGACCATATTACAGCCTGAAGAAATTTGTTTTTGCAAGTCATGAAGCGTCGCGTATGGCATGAATGGTGCATTTCTACCCCCCTTCCTCCTTGAAATCCGGTCGCTACAACTTTCGAGGTGCCATGGGGGCAAGCTTTATCTAGCCACTTTAAATAACGAAGCCGCTGTTTAATTGGTAGCGAATGACATGACGAAAGCCGATGGTCTGTGTCGTCGCTACATTTTTAACAAAGCTTGAAATTCGGCGAGATGGTGCATAGCTACTGGGAAATTTTTGAGCGCGGTACAATGCATTCACAAGGCATTCAAAAGCGCCCGTCCTGTCTCTCTCGTACTTGTGAATGTCTTGCTTGGCGCTCGAAAATTTCCCAATTGCCACATTTATTCATGAAAAAACCGAAGCGACATCTAAAGACACAAGCGGTTCAATGCAACAGAGAGCGAAGGGGCGCTCGATGCTCGCGAATCGTGCTGCTTTGTCGTATTTGAATCCACATGGATGATGAAGCTCGAACATTGCACTCATTCTCCGTTGATTAGGTGCACAGTTGTAGATCAAACTCAATGTGGATCACGATGTCGCTTAATAAAAGTGGCCTGGAGTTGTACATGTGTCAGAAGATGCCGCACAGCCCACTTACATGCCCTCGTATATGAGGGCATGGACAGCTTGATAATTTGAAAATAAGTTCTAGGGCTTTACAAGACGGTACGTCTACACGATTACAAGGCACGCCATAAAAGGAGGCTATAAATATTTGTAACCATAGGTCGGCAAAATAAATGGAGCCCACGCAGACTCACTCAATAAACGTTTTTTTGCTTAGCACTCACTAGCACCCAGACTAACCAAAATTCTGCTGAAGCGAACTCACTCGGACTCAGACTCATTAATATTTTCTTCAACCGGACTCACTCGGACTCAGACTCACCAAAATTTTTGCTGAAGCGAACTCACTCGGACTCAGACTCATTAATATTTTCTTCAACCGGACTCACTCGGACTCAGACTCACCAAAATTTTGCTGAAGCAGACTCACTCGGACTCAGACTCACGAAATTTATCTCCAAACAAACTCACTCGGACTCAGACTCATCGGTGTTTTCGTCATCCAGACTCACTCGGACTCAGACTCACTAAACTTTTCCTCAACCTGACTCACTCGGACTCCGACTCACCAAAATTTTCCTCAAGCGGACCACTCGGACTCAGACTCACCAAAATATAACTCAGCCGGACTCACTCGGACTCCGACTCACCAAAATTTTCTTCAAGCGGACTCACTCGGACTCAGACTCACGCCTCAATCTGAGTCTGAGTGAGTCTGGAGTGAGTCGACTCATGAGTGAGTTTGCCGACCTATGCAACTGGCATAGCATTGTCTTTGGGTGGTACAAGATAACGTATGCTGTGAGAATTTATATCAAGTTG
>JALIZH010003450.1:0-25619 GCA_030522465.1 Rhipicephalus appendiculatus | reverse complement strand
CAAGCTAACGAAACTGCCGCGAGCGCGCCATGAGCGTGGAATTCAAGTCATGTCGCTCATGAAGTCATGATTTCCATATTACTACTTGTCATTTATGTTCGTCATACAGTCATGTCACTCAATACCAAATTTGGTGTATCTCAAGCTAACGAAACGGCCGCGAGCACGCCATGAGCGTGGCATGCAAGTCATGTCGAGCTAACGAAACGGCCGCGAGCACGCCATGAGCGTGGAATGCAAGTCATGTCGCTCATGACATGTCATGATTTTCATATTACCACTTGTCATTTAGGTTCGTCATAGAGTCATGACACTCAATGCCAAATTTGGTGTATCTCAAGCTAACGAAACGGCCGCGAGCACGCCATGAGCGTGGCATGCAAGTCATGTCGCATATGACAAGTCATGATTTCCATATTTCCACTTGTCATTTATGTTCGTCATACAGTCATGTCACTCAATACCAAATTTGGTGTATATCAAGCTAACGAAACGGCCGCGAGCGCGCTATGAGCGTGGAATGCAAGTCATGTCGCTCATGAAGTCATGATTTTCATATTACCACTTGTCATTTATGTTCGTCATACAGTCATGTCACTCAATCCCAAATTTGGTGTATATCAAGCTAACGAAGCGGCCGCGAGCGCGCCATGAGCGTGGCATGTAAATCATACTTTTCGTTACAAGTTAGTCATTATTTTCATGATATGACCAGCCATTTATGTTCGTCATGCAGTCATGTTATGCCATACCAAATTTGGTATAAATCCCATTAACGATACGGCCAGGAGAGCACAAAGTCGTAGGCGGCTAGATAGATAGATAGATAGATAGATAGATAGATAGATAGATAGATAGATAGATAGATAGATAGATAGATAGATAGATAGATAGATAGATAGATAGATAGATAGATAGATAGATAGATAGATAGATAGATAGATAGATAGATAGATAGATAGATAGATAGATAGATAGATAGATAGATAGATAGATAGATAGATAGATAGATAGATAGATAGATAGATAGATAGATAGATAGATAGATAGATAGATAGATAGATAGATAGATAGATAGATAGATAGATAGATAGATAGATAGATAGATAGATAGATAGATAGATAGATACGCTCAAAGTCGCCGAAGTTCGCTAAGAAATGCTTCGCATTTAAAAGGAGTGGAGAGGGTAAAAAGTATTGCCACGCGAGTTTAGCGCTGTATTTTGGCGTATTCGGGTTTCTCCCACAAAAAACTGTTAGAAACCCTCGGCGCACACTACGCCGCAACGTTAGGGAAGCTTCGCGGTTGTTTGTGATCATTCTGTTAGGATGACGCACAGGACGCGGATAGTCGAGGTTATTGGAGAGCTTAGGCGTGCACATGGGCGTCAGCAGGATTTTGTCTTGGCGGGTGGAAATTCGTGTTCCATAGCGGCTGGGTAACGGGGAGAACGCTAGTGTACCTTGGTGGTGTGTGTGTGTGGGGAGGGGGGGGGGGGATGTATTGATGTGGGTTGAGGGGGGCAAGTGCCCCTATTGCGGTCATCTGCCGACGCCCATGGGCGTGCACCAGCTATAATGTTGGAAGGTTCGATGACTGATGTATAGAAGACGGTGCGTTCCAACGATGATCAGATTTTTTGACCGCTACCGACTGTTCTCTGCGCTATGAGTGCACCACGTGAGTTGCTTGTTCCTTGACTTTCCATTTTCCAGACACAAGGGGTGGGAAAGAAAAGCGAGGAGGAGGAAAAATAAAAGGGGAGAGTAAAGCACAGCGTACGCTTGTATACGGTATTCTATAGCAAAGACTGAGAAAGGGAACTGATTGAGGAAAAGGGGTAGGGGGAGGGTCACCAGCTTCGCTGTTCCTCAATCGTCGCACCTCTAGTGCGTAGCTGCTCCAATTCTTTTTTCCACCGGGGAAAGAGGCACCTCGATTGGTCTCCTACACACACGCACACAATCACACAAACATACAAACACACACATGCACATACACACGCACGCACATACACGCACACACATACGCACGCACGCGCACACACACACACACGGTATAGCCCTGTAGATAAGCGCAGGGCATTAGTGAATCATTTTGCAGCAGGCAAGAGAAAGAAGTAGGTAGCGTGTTGCACAGTCTGCAACACTTAATGCAAGAGCCTGCTGTACACTCGGTAGCACACTAACCCCCGTATTCAGAAACGCTCCTTGACTTGAACTTGACTTGAAACCGCCTTCAATGCAGCAGAAAGGGGTTTCGAACGCGCTGTCTTTAGGCGGTGCCATGGCAGCACAAACGTGTTTCAGACGCGCTGCCTTGAGGCGGTGGCAAGTCAAGTTCAAGTCAAGGAGCGTTTCTGAATACGGGGGTAAGCCCCCCCCCCCCCCCACTGCCGGTCAGATTGCACGGGCAACAAGCTGCAGTCGTTTCTCGTCGCTGCAGCGGTGCGTTTACAAATCGAAGAGTTCGTAATAAGGTTTTGCGTTTTCTTTGGAAGAAAGCCTTCTTACTTGTTACTAGCGGTAACGCTGTCAGTTTAAATGCGTACATTGAGCAAAAAGTTCTCGTAAGAAGCCTGCGTCACAAGTGCCGTTGAAACGAAAGAACCCTCTTTGCAACCCTCACTGCATTGGCTCCATACGCATTGCGATGAAGCCGGGAACGCGGAAGGATAGCTTTCCAATTTGTTGCGGCGTCGTTTATGGTGCTTGTAATAATTGCCACCTGATTACTTTGAACACCAATACAACCGTTCGGCTTCGCTGGCGTGCGCAGGGCTGTGTATTGGTGGTCCTCTGAAAAAGCTCCGGGACGGAGAAAAAAAATATGAACGCAAACACCAGTTCAAGATGGCTGGGCGTTCAGAAAGTAGTTAAACTTTGGCCGAGTAGCTGAATCGGGTTACAGACAGACAGACCAAAATTTTTGCGTTGAAGTATCCCAAGAAAGACTATCGTCTTTAAAAATTCCGGGTCCGAGTGAGGATCGAATCCAGGCTGTCTGCGTGGCAAGCAGGTGTTCTACCACAGAGCCACCCTTCTGCTTGGAATTACCTTAAAAATAAATTCCTCTGCTTGGAAACTCAGTGAAAATAACCTTCATGCTTTACAAACACACGCGTCTGGTATACAGGCGCCACAATACAACATGTTATATCGCTGTAATATTGCGTGGTACAAGCGTAAATTCTCATCGAGTGTCCGAACATGTGAATATCATGAGGACATCGTGGTTCAAAGCGAGCCACCCATTACAAAAGCCACACACGTTACTGCGCCTTAAGACCACGTAGTGGGTGCATAGCAAGTTAGTTAATTTGATTTTTAATGGCGCAAAAGCAGCTGAGGCTATGCTGCGCCAGACACAAGGATATAGGTAATGAAACGGTGAAATGATGTCGTTTACAGCTTATTTAAAAAGTCACATTCTTTTAAAAAGTTCAGCACAGAAGACAAGGGTACAAGGGGATCATCTACAAGAAATATAGCAGGGTGAAAAGGCGTTTGTTGTTTGTATAGTTGGCCAAAATATTTTCGTCTGTACGTTTCAATGTGGGGACATGTGATGAGTATGTGTATAACTGTCAATGGTTCTTGACATTTTTCACATGTTGGTTGTTCATTTGTAAGCAAAAAGTTGTGGGTCAGGTGTGTGGGCCCAATACGGAGTCGGGACAATATGACCTCAACAAACCGTTCCTGGTGACGACACGTCTTCCATTCTCTAAGTACGGGCTTTATTAGATGAAGCTTATTATTTGTGCATGAGTCCCACTGTTGCTGCCATTTAGCTAACAATGTTGTACGAATGGTTCGCTGGCTGTCTTGAAAGGTTAGTTAGTTAATTTGATTTTTTTATGGCGCAAAAGCAGCTGAGGCTATGCTGCGCCAGACACAAGGTTGTATGTAATGAAACGGTGAAATGATGTCGTTTACAGCTTATTTAAAAAGTCACATTCCCTTAAAAAGTTCAGCACAGAAGACAAGGGTACAAGGGGATCATCTACAAGAAATATAGCAGGGTGAAAAGGCGTTTGTTGTTTGTATAGTTGGCCAAAATATTTTCGTCTGTACGTTTCAATGTGGGGACATGTGATGAGTATGTGTATAACTGTCAATGGTTCTTGACATTTTTCACATGTTGGTTGTTCATTTGTAAGCAAAAAGTTGTGGGTCAGGTGTGTGGGCCCAATACGGAGTCGGGATAATATGACCTCAACAAACCGTTCCTGGTGACGACACGTCTTCCATTCTCTAAGTACGGGCTTGATTAGATGAAGCTTATTATTTGTGCATGAGTCCCACTGTTGCTGCCATTTAGCTAACAATGTTGTACGAATGGTTCGCTGGCTGTCTTGAAAGGTTAGTTAGTTAATTTGATTTTTTTATGGCGCAAAAGCAGTTGAGGCTATGCTGCGCCAGACACAAGGTTGTATGTAATGAAACGGTGAAATGATGTCGTTTACAGCTTATTTAAAAAGTCACATTCCCTTAAAAAGTTCAGCACAGAGGACAAGGGTACAAGGGGATCATCTCCAAGAAGTAGAGCAGGGTGAAAAGGCGTGTGTTGTTTGTATAGTTGGCCAAAATATTTTCGTCTGTACGTTTCAATGTGGGGACATGTGATGAGTATGTGTATAACTGTCAATGGTTCTTGACATTTTTCACATGTTGGTTGTTCATTTTTAAGTAAAAAGTTGTTGGTCAGGTGTGTGTGCCCAATACGGAGTCGGGCTAATATGACCTCAACAAACCGTTCCTGGTGACGACACGTCTTCCATTCTCCAAGTACGTTCTTCACCATGTGGAGCTTGTTATTCGTGCATGTGTCCCACTGTTCTTGCCATTTCGCTTGTAGAGCTAGACGAATTGTTCTCTGGATGTCTTTAAGGGGGAATTTTCACATTGGCTACTGTTTTGTGCGCTGCCAATGAAGCATACTTATCTGCTTTTTCGTTTCCAGGTATCCCAACATGACTTGGGACCCAGCAGAAACGGATGGAAGCTGCCTGGCTGTTTAAGTATACCATGTTTAAAATGTCACCCACTAATGGCTCACATTCGGATTTTATATGTAGAGCTTTTAGTGTGCTTAGTGAGTCGGTGTATATGATTGCTTTCTTGTATTTGCCAGCGATGATTTTCCGAACTGCTTCACTCAAGGCATAAGCTTCAGCTGAAAAAATGGAAAAACTACGAGGTACTCTCACCGAAACTGCACTTTCCGCTGTCGCGATCCCAATACCCACATGGTTTTCTGTTTTTGAGCCATCTGTGTAAAATTCTTCGTAATCCTTATATTCGTGCTGAAGTGTATAGAATTCTTGAATTATGTGTTCTGGTGGAGTGCTTTTTTTGTTGAAACGGCTCAATGAAAACTCGCAAAGCTGTGACAGGTCGAACCATGGCGGCAGTCTTGGTGGTTTAATAGCGACGTGTAGTGCTCCTTCAGGGATGGCATAAATGTGGCAATGTTCCTCGAAGCGCAGGACAAGTGGTCTGATTAGGTTCGGTTTGTTTAGGTAGTGTAAGCGCGAGTTACATTGTGTGGCAATTTCGTAGCAGATGTGTTCAGGTGACGACCTTATCCTTAAAACATATGACAAGGTTAGTAATGCTCTTCGATGACACAGAGAAGGCTCGTTGCATTCTACGTATAGACTTTGCACAGGCGATGTTCTGTAAGCACCACTGGACAGACGTAGGCCGAGATTATGCACAGGATCAAGACGCCGAATGTAAGACTCCCGTGCCGAGCCGTAGACGACACAACCATAATCCAAGATACTGCGCCCGATGGAACGATAGATGCGCAGCAGGCAGAGTCGATCGGAACCCCAGTGTTTATGAGATAACACCTTCAGAAGGTTGAGTGCTCTATTTGCCTTAACTTTTAGTGCGTTTATATGAGAAAGGAAGTTGAGTTTTTGGTCAAATGTAACTCCTAAGAATTTGTATTCTTGTTTTACCGGAATTTCAATGTTGTTTAGTTTAAGAGCAGGGTCAGGGTACAATCCACGTTTTTGCGTGAAAAGAACTGCGGTAGTTTTTTGTGCCGAGAAACGAAAACCATTTTGGTCGGCCCATTTTGTAAGCTTATTGATTGTTATTTGCAGTTGCCTTTCACAGGATGATAGGCTGGAGGCCCGACAGGCGATCTGAAGATCGTCAACGTAGATGGAGTGCATGACTGTCGGAGGTATGACCTTATTGATGGAGTTCATTTTGACTATGAAGAGTGTTGTACTCAAAGTGCAACCTTGTGGCACGCCATTTTCTTGGACAAATACTCGAGAGAGTACTGTGCCGAGACGTACTTGAAATGTTCTATTAGAAAGGAAATCACATAAGCAGTTTAGCATTCTTCCACGAATTCCCATGTCTGCAAGGTCTCTAAGAATCCCGTATCGCCACGTCGTGTCATACGCCTTCTCTAAGTCGAAGAAAACCGCGAGACAGTACTGTTTGTGTAGAAATGCATCTCGTATTTCGTGTTCCAGTCTAACGAGATGGTCAGTGGTGGAACAGCCTTTTTTGTATCCACACTGGTGCGAGTCTATAAGCTGTGTTGATGTGAGAATGAAGGTGAGTCTTATGTTTATAATGCTCTCGTATGTTTTTGCCAGACAACTTGTTAATGCAATCGGCCTGTAGTTGCTCGGGGATGTTGGGGGTTTACCAGGTTTTAAGAAAGGTATGACTATCGCGTTTTTCCAATCTTCAGGTATTATGCCGGATTCCCATATTTTGTTGAAGAATTGGAGAAGAGCCTCCGCCGATGCTTGTGATAGGTGCGCCAGCATTGTGTAGTGTACCCGGTCGGGCCCTGTTGCCGTTTTTTTTACCGGCGGAAAGTACCCTATGCAATTCGTGTAGTGTGAGAGGATGGTTGTAACATTCATTGGAGGCGCTAGCAGTGGGGAGTTTTTGTTTTTCAGCATTTTCTTTGTATTTAAGGAATGCATTAGTGTAATTCGCTGAGCATGATACATCGTAAAAGTGTTCGCCTAAGAGGTTGGCCTGATCTTCTAGTGTTGTTTGTGTGTCTGGACTTGTAAGCAGTGGTATTGTGTATGATGAGTATTCTCCTCTGAACTTCCTCACCTGATCCCAGATATGTTTAGATGTGGCTGAACTATTAATGGATGATATGTATTTCTGCCATGAACTCTTTTCTGCCTGCCTTCGGATATATCGTGCTTTAGCTTTCGCCTGTTTAAAACTTATGAGGTTGCTATGGGTCGGGTACCTCCGTAAGGTTCCCCAGGCCTTGTTTTGCTGCTTTTTGGCTTCGGTGCACTCAGTTGTCCACCAGGGATTTAATTTCTTTCGTACAATCCCAGACGATTGCGGTATCGCCTTTTCCGCCGCTGAAATGATAGCGTCAGTGAACTTTTTTGTTGAGTTCCTGAACAGAATGTTCGGGTGAAAAAATATGTTCAAGGTTTGCGTGATGTGTAAAAAGCGGCCAATTTGCGAGTTGTAATTTCCACCGGCGTGGCTTGGTGGCCAGTGTTTGATACGATGGTATGAGTTTGATAATGGCGGGTTGGTGGTCGCTACCATATGAATTTTCGAGGACTTCCCATTTAAGATCACTAAAAACACACGGTGAACACAGGGCAAGATCTAAGCAGCTAAAAGTGCGTGATGTTGGCGAAAAATATGTAAAAGCACCCGAGTTTAAAAGGCAGATATCGTTTGATAAAATGAAATCTTCAACGATCTGCCCTCTTTGGTCAGTTTTGTCGCTACCCCAAAGAGTAGAGTGGGCATTAAAATCTCCAACTAAAATAAATGGGCTTGGTAATTGTTCTGCTAGATCTTCTAGTTGTTTAGCAGTAACTTGCGCATGGGGTGGAATATAAAGTGAACAGATGGTAATCGTTTTATGGGATAAAATGGTGACGGCTACGGCCTCGAGAGGTTTGTTTAGTTTTACTTCACGGGTAGGAGTGCCGCCCTGAATGGCAATAGCTACTCCTCCCGAGAGACGGCTACAGCATTCGCGGTCCTTTCGGGCTACCTTAAAGCTCTTGAGGAAATTATCATGTTTTGCACCAAGATTTGTCTCTTGGAGGCAGAAAGCCACTGGTGAGAAATCGTTGATAATGTCCTTTATGTCACCTAAATTATGAATTAAGCCTCTACAGTTCCAATGTACGATAAAAGCCATGATGAAATAAAATTAAGCAAATGTACTTGTGGTGATTGTTCGGTTAAAATCAAATATGATAGGTGACATTATTACGGACTGAAACTACAGACAGATGCGATAACCGTTTTGGTTATCGCTTGTTTTTCATGGTTATTGGGACCTTTTCTTGTTTGGCGCGTCCAGGGAGCGCTTGTCCTTCGGTGTCGATGACACCGAGGTCTTCGGATCGACTTCCATCGCCCTGTCAGAGGCGCTGGAAGATCGAGAGCTCGGCGCTGAGACGCGAGTCTCAGGCCGTGGCGTTCGATTGATTTTAGGGCCCAGCGAGACCGGAGTCTGCGGGCCCTTTGAGGTGGATGGAGCAGCAGACGCTGCTTCCGTCAAGGGGGCAGGTGGAGCTGCTACAGGACCACTGACCGTGGACACTGTAGGCTCCCGAGGCCGTTGTGGTGCTGCCCCCTGCCGCACCACGCTGGCAAAGTTTTTGAGAGGCAAGAGTGCGAGCCTCTTCCTCGCTTCAAAAAAAAATGAAATTTTCTCTTTTATGGTGAGCGCAATCACCTCCTTTTCCTTCTTCCAGCAAGGGCAGGATCGAGAATAGGCCGGGTGATCACCCTGGCAGTTGACACAACATGGGGATTCTTTACAGTTCTCAGATGGGTGGTCAATGGCGCTGCACTTGGCACATGTCTCTTTACCTCTACATGATTGTGATGCGTGGCCGAACCTTTGGCACTTGAAGCAGCGCCTCGGGTTCGGTATGTATGGTCTGACATTGATCTTAAGATATCCTGCGTCAAGGGAGCTGGGGAGATTGCTTGTTCCAAACGTGAGAATAATGTGCTTAGTTGGGAGCTGTTCGTTGTTTCTTCTGATTGTGATACGCTGTACTTTGATTACATTTTGGTCTTGAAAGCCCTCGAGGAGCTCCTCGTCACTCAGGCTCAGGAAGTCTTCCTCTGAGATGACGCCCCTACAAGTGTTCAGTGAACGGTGTGCAGTGATCGTGACATCAGTGTTGCCGATGCTGACAAGATCGTACAACTTTTCTATTTGGTCTTTCTTTTTTAATTCAATCAGAAGGTCTCCGCTTGTCATTTTTGAGGCTTTGTAGTCTTTGCCAATTGCTTCTACTAGAGTTTTCGACACCAAGAAAGGGGACAGTTTGCGCATACTTGTTGTTCCTTCACTGTGTAAAACGTGGAAACGAGGAAAGTGGTCCAAGTCGGATCGGAGGTTAAATTTGAATGGTACTTCGGTGCGACCTCTTTTGGGAGGCCGATCTAGAAGGTGTGGGAAGGATTCTGCCATACCAGTGTTTCAAGATTCGGCGGCGGTGGTAGCCACCCACCACCGAGCCCAACAGGGGGACGTTGCAAGTTTAAAGCCTGCAGACGTCAGCTATACACCGCCACTATAACCACATATATATACCCAAGGCTGGATATGCTACACAGGGTTAACCCTTGCCGCCAGGAAAGTTCGAAGTAACAAGAAGCGAGGAGTAGGCAGGATAGATTAAAAGTGAGAGAGAAAGACGAAGATGTGAGGAGAGAGAGAGACAGGAAAAGGCGACTGCCGATTTCCCCCTGGGTGGGTCAGCCCAGGGGTGCCGTCTACGTGAAGCTGGGGCCAAAGGGGTGTGTTGCCTCTGCCGGGGGGCCTTAAAGGTCCAAGCACCCGGCGTCGGCTCAACCCCCAGGATCCCCTTTTCCCCGGACACGGCTCAGCCACGCACGGCGAGCCGTGGGAGGGTGTCGAAACTCCCTCGTTAGCTCGGGTCCGTGGTGTCGCTACACACCAAACGCCTGCTTGCGCAGACGCCCCTGCGGGGTGTCTTGAAAGGGAATTTTTATTTTTGTGAGTGTGTCGTGTGCTGCCAAAGAAGCATATTTATCAGCTTTTTCATTGCCAGGTATCCCGACATGGCTTGGGATCCAGCAGAAACGAATAGAAATAGCCTCGCTATTTATGACTATGAGATTTAAGATGTCTCCAACTAAGGCTTGGCACTCCGATTTCAGGTGCAGAGCTTTCAGTGCACTTAGAGAGTCGGTGTAAATTATCACTTTCTTGTGTTCGCCAGCGGTGATATATCGAACCGCTTCATACAAGGCATAGACTTCAGCTGTGAAAATGGATATGCATTGAGGTAGCCTGATACTGAGTCCTCTGTTACGATCCCTATACCTACATGATTTTCTTTCTTCGAGCCGTCTGTGTAATATTCGATATGATCTCTGTATGTGTGTTGGAGTGCACGGAATTCCTGAATAATGTGTTCTGGTGGTGTGTCTTTTTTCTTTAGGCGGGTAAGAGAAAAGTCGCAAAGTAGCGTCAGGTCAAACCATGGGGGGTAGTCTTGGTGGTTTCCTTGCTACATTTAGTGCGTCTTCAGATATGTCATGTGTGCGGCAGTATTCTTCGAACCGCAGAATAAGTGGCTTGATTAGGTGAGGCTTGTTTAAGTAGTGTAACCGTGAGTCACATTTCGTGACGATGTCGTGGTTAATGTGTTCAGGTGATGACTTGATTCTCAAAACATAAGACAGGGTCAGTGATATTCTTCGCAGACCAAGAGAGGGTTCGTTACACTCTACATATAAACTCTGCACAGGTGATGTTCTATAGGCACCACTGGACAGACGTAGGCCGAGATTGTGGACAGAGTCAAGGCGTCGAATGTACGATTCCCGCGCCGAGCCGTAGACAATACAACCATAGTCTAAAATACTGCGCACAATAGAACGGTAGATGCGGAGCATACACAGCCGGTCGGAACCCCACTGCTTGCGGGATAACACTTTTAGAAGGTTTAGTGCTCTGTTTCGCCTTTATTTTTAATGCGTTGATGTGGGCTAGGAAGTTGAGTTTTTGGTCGAATGTAACGCCTAGAAATTTGTGTTCTTGCTTTACTGCTATGGGGACATTATTCAATCGCAGAACCGGGTCCGGGCATAATCCTCTCATTTGCTTATAGAGAACAGCAGCAGTTTTTTTGTGTGGAGAAGTGAAAACCGTTTTGGTCAGCCCATTTTGTCAGTTTATTAATTGTGATTTGGAGTTGTCGTTCGCACGTTGATAGGTTCGAGGCACGATAGGCAATTTGCAGATCATCAACGTAGAGAGAATGCATGACTGTGAGGGGGATGACCTTGTTAATGGAGTTCATTTTGACTACGAAAAGGGTTGTGCTGAGGATGCAACCTTGTGGTACGCCATTTTCTTGGACAAATACTCGAGAAAGTACTGTGCCGAGACGTACTTGAAATGTTCTATTGGAGAAGAAATCACATAAGCAGTTTAGCATTCTTCCACGAATCCCCATGTCTTCAAGGTCTCTAAGAATCTCGTATCGCCACGTAGTGTCATACGCCTTCTCTAAGTCGAAGAAAACTGCGAGACAGTACTGTTTGTGTAGAAATGCATCTCGTATTTCGTGTTCGAGCCTAACGAGATGGTCAGTGGTAGAACAGCCTTTTTTGTATCCACACTGGTGTGAGTCTATAAACTGTGTTGATGTAAGAATGAAGGTGAATCTTATGTTTATAATGCTCTCGTATGTTTTTGCCAGACAACTTGTTAATGCAATCGGCCTGTAGCTGCTCGGGGATGTTGGCGGTTTACCAGGTTTGAAGAGAGGTATGACTATCGCATTTTTCCAATCTTCAGGCATTATGCCGGATTCCCGTATTTTGTTGAAGAATTGGAGAAGAGCCTCCGCCGATGCTTGGGACAGGTGCGCCAACATTGTGTAGTGTACCCGGTCAAGCCCTGTTGCCGTTTTTTTACCAGCGGAAAGTACCCTGTTTAATTCGTGTAGTGTGAGCGGATGGTTGTAATATTCATTTGAGGCACTAGCAGGTAGGGAGTTTTTGTTTTTCAGCATTTTCTTTGTATTTGAGGAATGCATCGGTGTAATTCGCTGAACATGATACATCGTAAAAGTGTTCGCCTAAAAGGTTGGCCTGGTCTTCTAGTGTTGTTTGTGTGTCTGGACTTGTAAGCAGTGGTATTGTGTATGATGAGTATTCTCCTCTGAACTTCCTCACCTGATCCCAGATATGTTTAGATGTGGCTGAACTATTAATGGATGATATGTATTTCTGCCATGAACTCTTTTCTGCCTGCCTTCGGATGTATCGTGCTTTGGCTTTTGTCTGTTTAAAACTTATGAGGTTTGCTATAAGTCGGGTACCTTCGTAGGGTTCCCCAGGCCTTGTTTTGCTGTTTTTTGGCTTCGGTGCACTCGTCTGTCCACCAAGGATTTAACTTTTTGCGCACAATGCCAGACGACTGGGGTATCGCCTTTTCCGCCGCTGAGATGATAGCGTCAATGAACTTTTTTATTGAGTTCCTGAACAGAAAGTTCGGGTGAGAAAATATGCTCGAGCTTTGCGTGATGCGTAAAAAGCGGCCAGTTTGCGAGTTGCAATTTCCACCGGCGTGGCTTGGTGGCCGAGTGTTTGATACGATGGCATGAGTTTGATGATGGCGGGTTGGTGGTCGCTACCATATGATTTTCCAAGGACTTCCCATTTAAAATCGGCGCTGCATTTGGCGCATGTTTCCTTTCCTCTGCATGTGTGGGATGCGTGACCGAATCTTTGGCACTTAAAACAGCGTCTGGGGTTTGGGATGTACGGTCTTACATTGATTTTCAAATACCCAGCCAAAAGAGAGGTGGGACATTTCACTTGTACCAAAGGTAAGTATGACATGTTTTGGTGGGGATTTCCTGGTCGTTGCGGCGGATGACTATTCTTTGAACTTTTATCACTCCTTGGTCTTGAAAACCCTCAAGGAGCTCTTCGTCACTTAGGCTCAAGAACTCGTCTTCGGATATTACTCCCCTGCTGGTGTTCAGGGACCTGTGGACAGAAATTGTGACTGTAGCTTCACCAATACTGGATAGTTCGGATAGCTTTGGCACTTGTTCTTTTTCGGTTAGTTCTAGTAGGATATCGCCGCTTGACATTTTTGAGGCTTTGTACGTCGGTCCAATCTAATCTTTGATGCATTTAGCCACCAAAAATGGGGAAAGCTTTCTTGCGGGTGTGTTTGCACTGTGAATGACGTGGTACTTTGGGAGTGCTAGTGTAGTCTGTGTGAAGAAATGAAAAGTTTCCTCGGTGCGGCCTCTTTTACGAGACCGATCAATGGTGGTGGATACTTGAGAAGCCATAAAAAAATTTGTGTGTTCGGCAACAGCGCCGAGCCGCCCACCACGGAGCCCAACAAGGGGACGCGGCTGGACTTGTGAACAAGCCTGCACGACGCCAGCCGTACGCTGTCACTATAACCTAATATACATACCCAAGACTGGATATGATACACAAGGTTAACCCTCGCCGCCAGGAAAACTAGAAAGTAAGTGGAAGGGAGGAGAAGACAGGAAAGATTGAAAGAGAGAGAAAGACGAAGATGAGGAGAGAGAAAAACAGGAAAAGGCGACTGCCGATTTCCCCTGGGTGGGTCAGCCCAGGGGTGCCGTCTACGTGAAGCAAGGTCCAAAGGGGTGTGTTGCCTCCGCCGGGGGGGGCCTTAAAGGTCCAATCACCCGGCATCGGCTCAACCCCCCAGGATCCCCCCTTTCCCCGGACACGGCAAAGCCACGCACGGCGAGGCGTGGGAGGGGGTCGAAACCCCCCCGTTAGCTCGGGTCCGTGGGCCGCCAGGAAAACTAGAAGTAAATGGAAAAGAGGAGAAGACAGGAAAGATAAAAAAAAGTCACAGTTTCACCGCAAGGGTGAAGCAGTGAATGCGATAGCAACAAATTCTAATGTTAATCGAAGTGAGGCTGGCTGCAGCTAACTCTTTCGGATCCGATCCCACGTAACTCTAAAAAAATGCTGGTTTAAGAGCATACGGCCGCTCCAGGCACACTGTTCGCACAATGTCCTCGCGTTGAGAGCGGAGTACATAGGAGCCAGCCGCCCGCTGTCGGCTGCTGAGATTGCGGGATAACGCGTGCGCGAGCGATGACCGAGCTCGTAAAACCAAAGGTCGCAGTGGCTCCATGAAGGGCACCCCCCCCCCTCCTCCTTTGCGTCTTTCCGCGCCTTGTTAAAGACGCGCGGGGCGTTTCCTCTCCTTGAGCATTCCCCGGCTCGTCGAACAGGCGGGGGGGATCTTATCGCATATGCCTCGGAGCGACGGTGGTGGGCCGGCTCGTTTGATGTCCGCTTCAGCGGCGTTTGTCGCCCCCCGCTCTGTTACCCGCGCGTATTTTTCTTCGTGGCTTTTACTTATATATATATACATATACATATACGGGACATGACGGCAAAAATCAGCCGAGAGTGTCCATATAATTGCTATCGCAATAAAAGTGAGAGAGAAAGACGAATATGAGGGGAGAGAGACAGGAAAAGGCGACTGCCGATTTCCCCTGGGTGGGTCAGCCCAGGGGTGCCGTCTACGTGAAGCTAGGGCCAAAGGGGTGTGTTGCCTCCGCTTGGGGGGGCCTTAAAGGTTCCAATCACCCAGCATTGGCTCAACCCCCCAGGATCCCCTTTTCCCTGGACACAGCTAAGCCACGCACGGCTACGCGTGGGAGGTGATCGAAACCCGCCCGTTGGCTCAGGTCCGTGGTGACGCCACTCACCAAACGCCTGCTTGCGCAGACGCCCCTGCGGGGTGTTAAGACAAAGAAGTTGGCAGCATGTTACACAGTCAAGCCAAATTTTATTTACAACATGCACGAAGTACAAATTTGAAGGCCACCCTGCCCCACCTGGTGTACGCTCGGTACAGGGCTGGGCAGTATCGAAGATACATGTATCTTAGATACTATCTCAGATACTCTTTGGATATCTTGTATCTGTATCGCGATACGTCTCGCAAAACGAGTATCTGTATCTGTATTTCCGATACATTCAATAATGTATCGTGTATCTTAAGATACAAGATACTGCTACAGAAACGCCACACTGCAAAACAACAAACGACCGCTGAACTCTCCTTCTCAAGCTGATACTGCTGCCACTAATACACGTCAATAAAGCTAACGACAGTGATATTCCTTTGTCTTTCCGCCAGGGCGCACCATTGAGCATAGGAAATAAGGTCTATACTGGTCGGTATTGGTGGAGCAGAGTCACGTGATGGCGCTTTAGCCATCTCGACAAAAAAAATCGCGTGAATGTCTACGTGCAGCCGACCTTTTGTTTCTAAATGTTTTCCTTCTTTTTAGCTGTGTCGGTGCCATGAACATTGTTTGTAGTTACGGTACTGTGCTGCGTACTCCAATGCATGCGACGTCTTTTCTTGAAATTCGTGTGCGTGTATAGTGTCGTTATCGAAGTTTGTCTTGCGTGGTGCGTCGTTGCAAAGTCTCAAAAATGCAAGTACAGGGTTGCTTTGTGTCTCTCTGCTTTCAAACAGATTTGACAGATCTCGTCGATGTAGGCTTGACTTGCACACTATGAGATTGACTTATATGCAAATTTGATTCTAACAAACGTCGCTCAACCGGTGTCGATGCTATATGCAATAGGACAAACATTTACGTAAAAGATGATAATTTGGCGTACTGTATCTTTGTTCCTCGTACTAAATTATGCAAGAATCTTTTTTTTTAATAATAGCTTGACTGTTAGCACAAGTGCTGTCTTTGCTGCCTCCGTTTGCATCCCACACATTACGTAGGCCTCTGTGTAGCTTTTTCCCGTTTGTTAACTGTAATAAGTCTTTTTTTAACCTCCTCCCTCTATTCCTTCTCTTATTCATTCTTATTTTTTATTGTCTGCGTCATTGCTACTATTTACATATCTACATTCCTTCTGAGTTTACTGTTCAGGCCATGTTAGGGCAAAGGTAAAATAATCTGAGCATGCCGCTTACAGGAAAAAAAATTCTGCTTACGATTTGATAAAACATCGAATTTGATTTTACATCATAATGATGGAAATTATAACAACAAATCTTAAAGACGTTAGGAATGGATTTGAGAAACATAATACTAAGTACTACGGTTTTCTCATCAGCGTCCTCACGAGCCCTTCAGTGCTATTTTCCGTGGGCACTGAGCTTTCTATTGTCTGACCTGAACACCTAAGTTGACGAAATATCATGCTCTATTTTCATAGTTTTTAGAGCTGCCGCCTATATCGTGTTTATAAAGGGTGTCACGCAACTGGAACCAAATATTTACAAAAAAGTGCCTAACCTCAACTGAATAAAACCAACGATGGGGTTTACCGCCATGTGGCTCTCATTATGGTATTTATATATTGTGCGTAATTTATTAACTAGGATAAATGATGTCACATTTCTGTTATTAATTTTGGGGCCAAATGCGTTTCTTTACGTTTTGGAGGGCATTCTAAAATGACAGATCGGATTTTTTTGTGGAAAGGTACATGGTGCGCAGTAATTTTCCCGGCGTTTAGAGAAAGCCGGAGAAATATGACCACGTCACTGCGCTCGTACGCTGTTGTGCTGAAAAACTCTCAAACCTGCTTCGAGTGAAATAACCGGCAAGCGGACCACGGCGCAATGAGTGGCCACGGCTTAGGCATCGGCTCCACAGCGCGTCAGCATTTCTGACCGCCACACACGGCAAAAAAACACCATCATCCCTGAGAAGCGACAGGCTGACGGTCCGCGCGCCAGTTCTTTCACTCGATGCGCGTTTAAGAGTGCTGCAGTACGATAGCGCATGAGCGCTATCGTACTGCAGCATGTACGCCGCCAAAAAACAATTGCTTCGTTATTTTTAAAATGCGTTCTACAATGTGACGTAGTGCACTCTGCCCTAAAGTGAATATTAAAAATGTTGCGTAATTGACCCTAGTTAGTCAATCAACTAAGCGCTATATAAACATACCATACCGAGCGCCACATGACGGTAAACCATATGCCATTGGTTTCATTCAGTCATGATTAAACGCTTGTTTTCTTTTTTTAAACACTTGGTTCTACTTACGTGAAACATCCTGAATACTTGCTCACTGTCATTTTTATTGCTTTGCTCTTTGACTTAGGTGTATTCGCTTTCCTTTTTTAGGTCCCTGTAAAGCCTTTTTTTTGTTACAAAAAAGCAGGTAAGCAGGCTAGGGGTTACAATAGTGTGAATAGCAGTGACATCCTGCAACTCTTTTTGCCACGTACAATACATCTGGGAAGCTTCTGGGCGGCAGAAGTTCTCGCGGAGAGAAAATGGTAAAAGACTGCACGTTAGTGAATATGTTTCTAACGAACACTTTACGCAAGTTGATAGGTAGCATATGAAAAATCACTGCAGTTTTATGTCCTCATTGAACTGTGAGCGCTGTCTCAGTAGTTATCGTCTTCACATGATGTTTCACAAAAATATCCCTACCAGCGCTGTTTCTGCTCTACACCTGTAGGGTGATGCGGTACAACGAAAACGGTAATACGCTTACGGACAAGGTAAGACGTCTGCTCCGGTATTGGTGCCATCTTTCGAAGGCTTCTTATTGAAGTTCTTGCAATTAGACGGCAACCCGCTAGCTGGTCGAAAGTACAGCAGCGACACTCATCAAATACAAAAGTGTCAAGCAAACAAATGCCATTAACTTGTGTCGGAATGAAACTAATGTACATTAAGACAGAAAAATATAACTGCCGCGATTCAAACAGCTATTTCATTAAAATAAACCAAGTTGTTCGCAGTTAAGATATTTTCAAGCAAACATTCCTATACATAGGTATTTGCAGCGCATTATATAGATCTATAATAGCAAATTTACAAATGTATCGAAGTATCTTAAGATACAATTGGGAAGTATCGTATCGGATACATTCGTTCCGGAAGTATCTTGTATCTGTATCTCCAATACTTCTTGCCCGAGTATCTTGTATCGTATCGCGATACAATTTCGAAGTATCTTTGCCCACCCCTGGCTCGGTAACACACTTAGAACAGGCGTCCGCAGGGTTCTGTGTTATTGGGGGCCTAGTTTGACCCCCTACCCCTTGCTTTTCACATTCCACGGGCAACAAGCGGCTGGCGTTTCTCGCTTCTGTAGCGGTGCGTTCTCGTGCGAATCAAAGATTTTGTAATAAGGTTTTGCGATTCCTTCGGAAGAAAGCCTTCTTACTTGTTATTAGCGGTAACGCTGTCAGTTTAAATGCATGCCTGGAGCAAAAAGTACTCTTAAGAAGCTTGCGTCACAAGTGTCGTTGAAACGAAAGAACCCTCTTTGCAAGCCTTACTGCATTGGCTTCATACGCTGTGAGCGATACGAACGTTGAGACAAATACTAGCATAGCTTTACAATCTGTTCATGGTGCTTTGAATAATTGCCCTCACCCACCCACCTATTATTCTGAACACGCTTCGCAGGCGTGCGCAGGGCTATCTAGAGATGGGCCTCTAAAAAAATGTTGCAGTGGCTTAGCTCGGCTATGCCAGGATATACGTAGCGTTAGCAAAGGTTCTGATTATTCTTAGCTTTCCTGTTTGTCTAGATTGTCTAGGATTAGCTTGATTAACATACTGCTGCTCCAATGGCACACACACACGGTATACGTATTATGTGGCATATGTATATTTTTGCTCAACATCAGGTTGCTTCTCTATTGCCACAAAGACGGCTTGGTGATCAGTGAAGTAACACGCTGCCGTCTCTATGGCACCAACACAGTATTCTGTTCATTATTCCTACCCTCAACCGCTAATTGCCAGGAAACTACTTCGGGATCCGATGAGTCAAGCTTCTCCGCTCTTCTGCGCCGTTGAGCAGCATTATCGCTCGCCTTTTCCATGGCTCTACCACACTGGCAAACGCCAGTCAGGAGTGCAGCGGCTCTAGCGCAGTGTCAGTCGGCGACTGCACAGCGAAGGCGAATAGCTGCGCGCGCGCCGGTGCCAGTGCGTCTACCACGGCTAGACGTCACTCCTCTCGAATGCGCAGACCGGCGGCGGTGAGTTGCGCGCGGCGGCGGCGGAGTGCGCGGGAGATGCCGGCTCCGGTGCGCCAGCTGTGGGACATCACTGATCCTCGCGCATGCGCGGCACGGCTCTTGATAAGGCGCGCGAAACGGGTTTGGCTAGGCCAGTGTAGCTAATACCACTGTCACACGGGCACCCGCGAACTTCGTTTAAAGGAGCACTGACATCAAATTTACGCATGTTGATTTTTTTGCATCCGCGAGTAGCTATCGACCCCCAAGGAACGATTCTCGACTCAAAATGCAGCGGAGGGACGAATAAGTACCAGTAATGTTGATTAATACATCCGGTATCTAACGCGATTCTAAACGGGAGGAAAGCCAGCCAAATTGTAGTGCTGGTAGCGCTACCTCTTGGCCACGTCGGGGCCGCTCCCCAGCTGATCCCGCTGCCACAAAAAAAAAAAAAAAGTGACGTCACATCCAGCTGACATCGCTGACATTTCGTCTGCTAGGAGCACACGTGCAGCCATGTCTTTGTCGTCAACATCGTCGTCTCCGCCGTCGTCGCGGTCAACATCGACAAGCGAGGATGACGACTTGGAATTGGGAATTGCCGCGATTCGCGAATCATTTTCGCTTTGACCCCTTGGAAAGCAGCGACGAGGAAATGGACACCGGTCCGAGCAGCGACGAGGAATTGCCTGCGGACGCACGCTTGGGTCACGCTCAATGGTGAGATATATGGCACAATCAGCTTTATTAGCGCTATCTGCGTGTTACTTGTTGGCGATGATATTTCTTTTTTTGATAGCTCGTAGTCGTGTCATCGTGTACTGCACATGTAAACAACGTTTGATAGCTCGTAGTCGTGTTAGCGCGTACTGCATGCCTCGTCAGTTACCGCGTGAAAGTGAAGCGAGCAAATGCGGCTGTTGATCACAGGCGTCCAGTCCCTCGGTCCAACGGCGCGCCGTACGAAGTCAACACACTGGCTGCGTTGAGTTTCGAGGCTTGGAAAAGCATGAAAGGCCACGCACTTTCTGCTTTTTCCGCACCTCGACGGGCAGGTTCGCACTATGCAGCGGCTCCCCGACATCTTGGCACGTATGGTGTCGCTCCGAATGATCGCACTCGCGCTGTGGAGCACACGACAAATCAGTCGATGCGGCACGATGAACCGCACGCACGGATCAAGACAGCAAGAAGAGCCACTAGTGAGACCATCGCCGGGCGTCGGAGCACAAACACACTCAGACCGTCGACGTCATTGTTACTAGCGTATCACTAGCGAACGTCACAGTGTGGAATGTATCACACCTCACACGTAGCACTAGTGTCGATGTCGCAGGGCATTCAGTTTTCCGTTGAGCTTTCATACGCTGTTTGCCCTCGAAATAAAATAACTTGCACGCGACGGACGCCATTCAAATTTGGCCAAGAAGACCTATATGCATACCGAGCAATCGAATGAAGGACACATCTCGATTTTGAAATTTAATGTCAGTGCTCCTTTAACTCCCTCGTCGTTATGTCAACGGAGATGCGGTCCGTGTCACACGGCCTCCCTTACGCCAAGGAAGATAAAGGGAGCGTTTCGCAAACGAAGTTCGACTTTCTCCGTTCACGGCGGAACGAAGTACTCTCGTTCCCAGTAGTCTATAGGCCAGAAAAAACTTCGAGCACTAAATTGTCGCAGTCAAAACAATAATACATTTTTGGAATATTAAACGTGAATTTGTTGCTGGACCCATTCATAAAGTACGTTTTCTTTAGTATATATACGCACGCAAGAGTGCAGCTACTCTCCACACCAATGCTCTTGTCTTGCACCGTGCCTGGCGCGCCGCCATTTAAAAATATTTCGTCCGTGCGTGTCGTTGTTGTTGCAGTGTTTGCGTTTGCCCGTGCCGGCATGACAGGAATGAGTGCAACGCTATCGAGTTGAACGTCACGCTGCTCGCAACGAGACGGTGTCTTATAATAAGCTCGCACATTGGCTCTATCCATGGAGCCGATCGACGCCATTACCAATGCATTATCGAACCACTTCTTCACGTTTTCCACTTGGTCACTCATGACTGAAGACACAGAACAATATGTGAGCTCACGAGGCTATGAAGCACAAGAACTTTTGTATGCGGGCTACAAAACTACCAGTCGTCGAGCACGGCACATCTAGTAAACAAGCACATTAGGCACAAGGTGGCCAGCGTGGCTGTCAGCATTGCTACATTTAGCGAATGCATTTTCATTTGAAACAATTGTTAATGCTTTTCTCGCTTCAGACCTACTTAATAATGCTTTGTTGTAAAAACCGCTTAACGAAGATTCTGAAGAGACCAACTAGAGGTGCAACTGGGATATTTCTGCGAAAATCAAACTGCGCCGACTGCGCCCCTCGCGGCAACGGTTACAACCTTGTCATTGCCGTGTGACACTGCCACAACTCCGTCGCCGTCGAACTTCCTAACAGAGTTTTACACACACGGAGTTTAACGAAGTTCGCGGGTGCCCGTGTGACAGGGGTAAACGCTACAAAATCTCCGTTACACAGAGACAAAAAAAAAAAAAAAAAAAAAAAAAAAAAAAAAAAAAAAAAAAAAAAACGGCCAGGCCTTTCTAGAGCCTTTTCTAAATTACGCCATAATCAATCATAATTTTTGTGTAGTGGGGAAGCGTCCACTGTGCCATTATTCATCATTCTTCGGAAAAGCGCGGTACCCGCTTGTCACGCAGAGGGCCCGGGAGCGATTCCCAATCTGTCCTAGGTATTTTTTTATTTAGTTAGTCTTTTTTTCTTATTTCGCGCGATAGTGGCTACGGACACCGGCGGCGGCGGACAACTACGGCCCAAAAACGGCCCTTGTTGTAATCTCATAACAGCTTTCGCTCTAAAGAATGCTGATGACGGCCAGCGCATACAGAACACGGACGAGTGTCGTCGTTTTCTGCTCTCGTCCGTGTTCTGTTTGCGGTGGCCGTCATAAGTAAACAGTTATTTGAATGCAATACATCAGGAGTCCCTGGTGGCCATCAGTGGCGTAGCCACGGGGGGAGGGGGGAAGTGGGGGGGTTGATACCTCCCCCCGAAATTTTTCAATTTTGCTTGTGTCCGTCCCTCCTTTCCGCGTCCCACATCCCCTCAGCGCATGCGCGTCCTCTCCCCCCTCTCTCCTCTCCTACGCTCACCCCCCTTTCTCTCCTCTAGCAATCCTCTACCCTACGGAGCGGCTCCCGCGTGGTGGTGGTGGTTAGAAGAAGAAAGAGACGCCTAATTTCTGCAGCCCGATAGGGAGCACGGCGCAGCGTCTAGGCTCCCGCGTCCCACACCCCCACAGCGCATGCGCGTCCCCTCCCCCCTCTCTCTCTCCTACGGCCTCTCCCCCGTTCTCTCCTCCAGGAATCCTCTACGGAGCGGCGCGCACGACAGGTGGTGCGACAGCTGCATACTCCGCTGGGGGGCGCCACGGTAGTTCCGCGGTATGAAAATGACGGAGCGCGCGCGCCTCATTCTCTCTCCTGGGCAGCGCCGCGATGAGCGCCCGGGCCACTGCCGCGAAACGAGAGCGGCGAAGTTTATCCAGCTCAAGCTAACCATCTCCCCGCTGCTTCGCATCCACACATGGATTCCCTTTAGCGAGAGATGCGGAAGTCTTTTTTTTAGATGCGAAGCAGCTTAGAGCGGAGTTCAATCCGGTGGTGTGCGGCCTGACCACCCTTACTGCGCATGCGCCAACTCTGCCCCCCTCTCCTGAGGAGGTGGGAGGAGGTGGCGTGAGCGCTGCCTCCGCTTCGTTTCTCCTCTCCCGTTTCTCTCTCTCCGGCGCAGCTGTGCGCTCGTATATAATGCGACGCGCGCTCCCTTCGTTGCACTCTCCTTCGCAACGGCGCTATGGATGTCAACGTTGGCGCCAGTTGTAGCGGCATCGGTAACGTAAGCTGTGACAGCAGCGCGAGCAGCGTAAGCAGCACCGCTGATACACAACTCCACACACAAATCAAACATACACGGAAACATACAAATGGAGACAACAAATGGAAACACAAGTGAACACCAGCGCTGCTTCGCAACCCCACATGGTTCCCGTTTAGTGGGAGATGGTGTAAATTTTTGTTTCACCCTGTCCCTGACGCCGCGAGACGCCACCGACGCGGGACGCCGACGGTGAAATTTCGTGTTTGATGAGGCATTTAAAGCTTTCGACTTAACCAATGTTGTTAATTTTACGACCATACGTTTGTTAACAGACCTGAAAATCTAGGTCGAGGTATGATTTCTAAGTTTCGCGCCGATATCTCCGAATTTCCAGGAGTATTTTTCGTATTTTAGCGACATTGGCGCTGCGAAATTTCTTGAAATTTGGTAGGTTACGTGTATGGCCCCCTTAGAAAGCAATGTACTTTGTTTACTGATTAGTAACTACGTAGGACGTAACAGACGCCGTCAAAATCTGCGACGTCACGGCGTTGGGTCCTGTTAAGCTTCGATTAAGTGACCCCCCGTATAGCCCCAGAAGCGAGAACGCAGACAGCGTGCGGACACTCCAGGGGCCTGCAGGTTTTCCCCAGTTGGCGGTGCCGAAAGTAGACGTCAGGTCACCTGAGAAGCTAGAGGCGCTGCGATAGAAAGTGGCGCACTTGTGCGCGTGTGCATTTGAGCTGTGCGCGAGAATGCGGTACTCGAGCTCAAGGCTCATTCGCGCTGGGCTCTTAAGCGTCGGAGTGTAGGTGGTGTGATCGGGGTTGTGAGAACAATATGATGTCCATATTTGGTCCTGTCGGAAGGAACCTGACGTCACACAAGCGTCTGGACTTTTTCTTAAAAACCCCTGGAAAAGACCGGACAGTGGAGCCTTGACTAGGACCCTGATGGAGCGCTGCTCCTCGGCTTCTTGCCTTTGTACTATGTCTATTTCAACTTAAATGTTCGTTTTGCTCAAGCAATTCACTGAACTCTTTTGTTCTGTTCAGCCTGAAACACAAAGCGAAATCGCATTCTGCATGGGTGGTAAAAACACTGAACTATTTTTTTGGCGCAAACGCATTTGCTCCGTCTCGTTCCCTGGTATTGTTAGCCTCTACAGCGTTGTACCTAATGTATGAAACGGGGTACGCGAAAGCGTTCGCCACTGGTCGCTCGAGACTCCCAGTCTCGCGCGCCCGCCTCGCTTCTCAGGCCGGCAGCCGTTCTGTTCGTCATCGGCGACGCTGCTACAGTTACGTCGACGTAACTTCCCGTCAGCAGCTATTAGCTCTGACGAGCAATTTTTGTCGTCCCCGGCTGTTGAAGTTCGAGCTGTGTGGGCTGGCGTTCGCCTCGGGGTGATAGCTGCGCGAAATCGTTCGTTCACCCTTCCGACGAATCACTCATTGCGATGGCGAAGTCAGTTGCACTGTGTTTGCAGAGCAAGGCACGAGTGCACTCATTCTCTGCGATTTCGGAGAATGGTGAGACGCAGCCGGTTGGCACCACGCACGGACACACTACACGCGCGCACGTAGGGAGTCACACCGCCTTGCCCTAAACATGGCGACTTCTATCCCAGAAGTCCTTGCAAAATCGAAACTGACGAAAAGCCCACCATCAGGTGGCGTATTTATGGAAGGGGTCTATTGTGTACACCATTTGTTTTTGCTATTCGTATCAACTAGGGGCTAACACCCCTGCCAAACGGCAAATTTAATGTCACTTATTGCGAATATCATTCGTTTTTAATGTCATTTGTTTGCTGTCACACGGGAACACTAATGACATTCGATGAAAACGGCGTTTTCTGTCGAATGAGTTCACGAAACACATTCCCATTCGACTTCGTACCGAATGCGTAGTCTCGACGCCAGGGACATTTTAAAGGGGCCCTGCGACACTTTTTGAGCATTGTCAGAAACGATCGGTAGTCGAGGCTGCCGAGAACACGCTTGCCAAATATTATAGCGCAGCAGGCGGCCTGGAATTCACAATAAATTCTTAGTCAGCTCAAAATCGCCTTCTCTTCTCTCGACAAATGATGCTATATACTGAAAAATGATTGCGCCACAGGCCCAAGTATTACGCCATTGGCTGATTTGAGCATGGCGCGCTCAGTTACTGGGGCCGCCGCGGGAGGCCGTGACATGGCCACGCGTGCGCGCGCGATCGCACTGAAAAGCCGCGCGTTCGAAGAAAAAAAAAGAGGAGAAAAAGTACTCAAGGTCATGAAGCGCGCGTGACGTACCTTCTTCCCCCGTGCCATTCCTCCCTGCTTAGCTTCCAGCGCTTTCGTCTGGATGAGAGAAGAGAGAAAGCAATTGCAGCGTGCCACAAATCTTTGCAGCTCCACTCGTACTGGACGGATTATAAAAATTTTTGCGGTGGTCAATTCGTGAGGCAATAAGCTCATTTAGTGAATCCATTCCATGCCTACTTGGAAAAGTGTTGCAAGGCTCATTTAAGGGGATGTAACATCTTGTAATTCGTAAATATCTTTTTCTTTACTAGATTAACTAAATTACTGCTTCGATGACGTATTAGTACGCGTGAAAGCTGCCGCGTGTACGCGGGAGGCTCCTCGACACGCTGTGCTCGGAGGCAGCTTTGCAGCTGCTGTGCCGGTTG
>JALIZH010003448.1:0-36470 GCA_030522465.1 Rhipicephalus appendiculatus | reverse complement strand
CTTGGATGACTAGAGACCTCCGGAACACCTCTTGCAAGCCGATGTATGTGCAGCACGATTGGCGCGTACGAACGGACCTCCAAAATGGCGCGGCGATGGTATTGCCACCTTGCGGATCTAGGCTCCGTGGCCGCTCCAGGGAGAGAAGCACTTTTAGCACTGTCTGTACGCGTTGAGAGCACAACACATAGAAGGGTATACGAGCCGTCAGAACAGGGCGCGCCAGCGATCGCGACTACGCCATTAAAGTCAAAGTTCAGTGTTGCTGCTCTAGCGACACAACCCCCCCCCCACCGCCCCTCCCTTTGCGTTCTTTCATGCTCTTTGAAGACGGGTGGGGCGTTCCTTTCAGTTTGAGTAGCAATCGATGGCAGGCCTGGCACGCGCGGTGATGTTATCGGATGCGGCCTTCGTGCAACGGAGATAGGTCGGCTCTCTTTATCTCTGCTTCAGCCGCGTTTGTCGCCCCCGCTCACGCGCTTTTACCCGAGTGTAAAAGGTACGATGCGCAGGGGGATGTTATCGATTTGAACATTACACAAAACATGACGGCGGCGGCAAAAGTCGAGAATGTCCATATAATTGCTATCGCAATAAAAACAAAAATGGCTCTCGCCTTCGAGTCGTCTTAGGCGAAATGCATAAGGTACCCTGTGAATTTTATTTTTTTTTAATTTTTTTTGCCCTGTTTTCTAGAGGGTACTATAGGGGGTTTTTCGGTGTACAAACAGAATTTCCTAGCCATATACAACTTCACTGCAAAAGGACAACGAAGTTTGTTAAATCATGTAGTCCACCGTTGAACGAACTTCCTGACATTTTCGCGGAAGCTCGATTGAAGCGGATCTCCATATCCGGGCAACCCTGCGCATGCGCATGCGATAGTCCGGAAGGACTGTGTGAATGCTCTTGCTCCAGCCCAGAGAGGCCTCAGAGAGAGGGAAAGGAGTGTCGAAGGAGGTTGGCTTTATGATGCTAGCTAAGTGACGTCATGTTACGCCCAGCAATAATCGTGAAGAAAAAGAACCTCTCTTTCTCCTTCGAGTTGTGTTAGGGCAATGCATTTGGGGGCAGTGTGAGTCTTTAGCGTTGAGGCATTGTTGTACATCGCAGCGATTGTCTATAATGTCTGCTGATTATCACATACATGTATTTAGAATGTTATTTCATAAAGTACGATTTTATTGAACCGGTATTGTGTTTATATGCTACGAAAATAATCGCTGAACAAGTTGTCCCAAAATGCTCAACGGCATGTCGCCCTCATTTCTGCATCATCGAGTGAATTAGGGGAGTGTTCCTGAGATGATTGGTTCCTTGAGATCTGCAATGAACCGAAATATTTCTAGCTCTTCACAAGAGCCCCAAATAATTATTCAGGTCCTTGAATGTAAATGCAACTTGCTTCTCCAGTGTACTCTAGGATGTTAGTTGCTCCATCTGGGAGCACTTCAGAGTGCTCCCAGATTCTAAGTTACCTGCTCCAAAGTGCTCCAAAATGGAAATTTTTTGCTGCTCCAAAGTGCGCCAAAATGAAAATTTTGCTGCTCCAAAAATTGCTCCAAATCAGAAGACCTCGGTAGCATCACTGAGAGACATCAAATGCCTACAAGAGAACTTTTTCTATAGAGAGGCCTTCACGAGTGTGCAGGGAACCTCAGCCAAGGTGCAGAACAAAGTTGTTCAGCACACCGAGGCAACGACGCCAAAGTGTCACCGCCGACAAAAGTAGTCCTGCCTCATTCGACGCTCCTGCAGGCAAGCAGCAGCACCAGCAATCCGCACATAAAGGGGCCCTGTGACACAAATTCAGCGTGTAGTTTTCTTCCCTTCTTCTGATAGGTTGGCAAAACATGTGGAGCTCACTCAGACTCACTCATGAAATATGTTTTGCCCTTGGGACTCATTCCGACTCAGATTCACCAAACTTTCCCTCAACCGGACTCATTCGCACTCAGATTCACCAAAATTTTTTCCCAGTCGGACTCACTCAGACTCAGACTGACGAAAATTTTTGCCAAAATAAAACTGGTACAGTAAAAGCTCGTTAATTCGGAAAATCGGTTAATTCGGACACATCATCTGGTCCCTGTAAATATACGCATTACTCTGAGGCTGGGCGCCCGTTATTTCAGACAGATTTCACCGAAAATCGGATAATTCGGCAACTTTCGGACCGCTGGCAAGGCTCGTAAAGGAAAAATAACAATCCAGAACAAAAGTGAAACTCAAACGCAGCATCGCCATGGACATCAATTATCGACTTAGCTTGACTTGAGACTGGTTTAATGCCTCTTCTTCACATGTGGGTTTGGCGGTGCCATTTTGTTGCTTTGCTCCCAGTGGTGTACTGCATCGTTGAACTCCGTTTTATCGAGGAACGATTCAGTACGACTCCTTTAGCTTGATCGTTGCTGGTGCTTTTGTGCCGAGTTCTCGTGTGCTCGCACTCTCCGCCGATGGCAACGCCGCCGAAGCGGCCCAAGTACGAGGCCAAGGACTTCACCACCAAGCAGAAATTTTGCATGCCCTGAAAAATGGGCTCTCCCAACAAGAAGTGATGAAGAGGTTCAATGTTAAAAGAAGTACTCTTGGTGCATATGTTAAAAATGAAGACCAAATTTTGCAGGCGTTTGAAGGTGGGAAGTTCAGCGCATCTAGAAAGTAGCTGCGAACAGCAGCTCATCCAGAGTTGGCAGAAGCCCTTCTTCGGTGGGTGGTCAGCTCGCCTAATGCAAACCTGCCATTGAGTGGACACCTGATTATGGCGCAAGCTGAAAAGTTTGCAGCGATGATGGACATTGATTCCTTCAGAGCGTCAGAAGGATGGTGTGCACGGTTCAGGGAAAGACATGGCCTTGTTTTCAAGACCGTTTGCAGCGAAAGAGGTGCCGTGAGCAAAGACAGTCAACAACTGGAAGAGCGTTCAGCTGCTGGAGCACCTTGCCGCCTATGATCTGAGTGACATATTTAACGCTGATGAGGCAGCACTGTTTTCAAAGCGTTACCGGACAAAACTGCGACTACGAAAGGGGGATCCTTGTATCGGCAGCAAAAGAAGCGAGGAACGAGTGACCGTAGACCGTACTTTTAGCCGCCAACATGACGTGGAAAGAGCGCTTGCCGCTTCTCGTTATCGGAAAGGCTCAAAGCCACACTGCTTTAAGAACATCAACAATCTTCCTGTGGATTATCGTGCGTACTGAAAAGCGTGGATGATGGGTGAAATTTTTGCAAATTGGATCCAAAAGTTGGATCGACAGTTCTGTATGAAGAACCACAAAGTGTTAATTGTGCTGGACAACTGCAGCGCAGATAAGAGTGTGACCGGACTGAACAACATTGAAGTTGCTTTTTTTGCCGCCGAATACGACATCAGCGCTTCAACCCATGGGCCAGGGCATAATCCAATTCATGAAAACCAAGTACCATAGGTGCGTGTTGGAATGGATGCTCCTGTGCCATGACGTCGGCAAACGATACGACGCGAGTCTCCTGAGTGCATTTAGCATTCTTGCGTATGTGTGGTAGAGTGCCTCGATGTCCTCTCGCCCGCCTCTCCGTAGGGAGTGGAGCCACCCTTTATCTGAGCTCCTGCTGCCAAAACCAGTTTTCGTAGCACTGTCCGCCATTTTCACGCCGAGCGTGCGCCCGCGACGTTGCTACAACGCGGTTACAGCGTGCCGGTAGTTGGCAGGAAATTGATGCTGGTGTAACTACGACGTTTTTTTGAACGCTGTCACGCGAAATGCCCGGCTGCTGTGTGCCACTGTGCTCAAACCACTCAACTAAAAGGTTGGCGACTGGTCAACTTTCCGAGGGACCCAAAAAGAAGAACGGTCTGGGCGGCCAGTTCCTGCACAGACCTCCAACGACCAGCTATGACGTTGATGATGCGCAGTACCTGGTCGACATGTTGTCAACAGGCATGAAAGAACAAGCGGAAGCGAAGATTGAGGCTGCTGACGACGCGGAAATCCCTGTTCATTGAAGAACTAACAACTGTCGAGTGTGGAATTTTATTCTACATTGACGGATTTCTCAATAAAAAAATATTTCAATCTATCGACCAGTGTGGCGAATGCAAGCGTGCATTGTTGGGTTCAAGCAGCAGAGAACATACAGACTTGACATCCATTAGAAAATACGTCCTTGAAGAGAGCAACCTCCATTATCCAAGCAATGCAGTCATGCATGTGCTCTTGCGAGGAACATTTCAGTGACATTACCGGCTGGACCGAGAGCGTATTTTCGATGAAATCACTCCTAAAGGTTGTGACACAATACCTAAACAAGGTTCCGCGGGCGAAGTTGGAAGGATGCTGTCAGCAACACGAAGAAGCTGTGGAAAAACTAATTTCAAACTATGCGAGGCTGAGGCATGCGCGTGCACCTGAGTTAGGGTACCTGAGTCAAGCCGCGGCAAAAGGAGCTAACAGACATGCAGGCAAGACATGTGCAGGAGTGAGCCTGCAGTGAACATTGAAATCGTATGTTGGTGTATTAGGCACAACTCAGACATTTTGGTTTATATTTGTGATGTTTATTCTGTTTTCGTGATTTTTTTTTTCACTTGTCAAGTAGAGCCACAGAGAGATATTGCTATTCTGTGTATTGAAATTTATTACATTGTCATTTTGCTAGATTATTGCCTTTGCCTCACGAGATTTGCCAAATACGTGTGACAATTAAATGACAGTAGATAACAAAAATTGCAATTGGATCAAAATCTACTGACAACAATCACGTACGTATTCACTGGCCATTTATTAATTGGTTGCCTTTACTGTCGACGTGTCTTCAAATAATTTCATCATTGCTACATAATGACTATTGAAACCGCTCAGCTTCTCCGCGCAAACCATCGTGAAGAACGGAAATGCCAAGTGTTATGATGATTCGACCTGCGATTACTCATGGCTGTACACTGAGGCCTAAGCAATGCGTCATTTTACACCCACAGAGCAAGATAAACCAGGTTCACACGACGCCGTTTTCGTTTTAAAGTAACTAAACTTTCATGCCAACAAGCGGTCCGCAGAGCGGTTAAAAAACAGCACATGATCGCGTGAAGAGGCGTACTTTTCATTAAGCTGTTACACTATAAACTTCCAAAAATATTATCCATTAAACAATGATCACGCATTAATGCATTTCCGCAGTCTTACAGTCTACGCAAAGCCTCCGTCCCACCTGCAAACAACTCAGACGCGCGCCGGCAATGCGCCCCTTCATCGGAGCTGGCGTGATAATGGCGGATGCCGTAGCAGACGACGCAGTTGTCTCCACTCCCTACGCAGAGGCGGGCGAGGAGGACATCGAGGCACTCTAATGTGTGGCAGAACACGCCTGCGCACGTCATTGCCAACTGTTTCAGGCAGAGTGGCTTTGTTGTACCCGACTCCAGCGATGCCGCAGTGACCGAAGTGTGGCCCGATGACGGGCAGGATTTCGGAAGTGTTATGCCTGATGCAGTGACACTCGACAATTATATCGGCATTGATGATGGCGTTGTCACTGCCGGCTCTCTGACTGATGAGCAAATCGTCAAGAAAGTGATGCATGGCGACGAATCCAAGAACGAAGAGCCTGAAGAGGAGCAGCCACACCATGAGTCACACAGGCCCCCCTCGTACTGTGAAGGAAGCCACGGCGGAGGCTCTCGTCGTCCTTGAAGAATTTGGTTTTGGCACTCCAGACAGCATGCGAGCTGCTGAGCACCTTGAAGGGCTCAGAAAATTTGTGTCCGCGCAAATTCTGCTCGAAAACAGACAAGCATCCGCGATTACTTCGTTAAGTAAAGGTAGGTTGAAAAAACTTGCATTTATTGTGTTTATTTCAACCATTCGATAATTCAGACATTCAGTTAACTTGGACATTTTTCCGAATTAACAGCTTTCACTGTACAAACCAGTGGCATAGCCAGAAGCCCCCCTCCCAACCAAAATTTTTTCCTCAGGACATACAGAGCACAAAATGACATTCGACCACCTATCTGCCCGCCCGGCGAAATCTTCAGATTAGAAAAGTGCCGCCCCCCCCTCCCAACCCTGATAAAAACTTCTTACGCCCCTGGTACAATGTAAACTGGCATGAAGGATGCGGGGTCAGTGATCAATCCAAGCATAAAGAGGAGAGATGCTCGTCTTCAAGGCAGCCTAGAAGAAAAGTCCGCTTGTTGAAACGGATTCTGCAGCGACATCCCGTGTTCATGAATTTTTCCCTTTAATATGCTGTCAAGCTGCGATTGGGGGGCTACGACTCTCTGTGCTACTGACACGATTAGGCAATAACTACGGCTTCCCGCAAATAGCCCAGATGACAGAGGACAACCGACTGGTTAGGTGGGAGGAGTGCCACTGTTTTTTTTTTTTCTTGTTTTTTTTTCTGGGGGGGGGAGGTAGGTGAACGGCCGAACACCCCCCTCCCATCCCACTATCACCAGCCCTTGTATCCACATACGAGGGTCCAAAGACCGAGTCCAGAAAGGACGTTGTCGGGTTCAGCAAATGCAGAGAACTAGTGCGATTGAACTTACAGTTAAGAAAGGGAAAATAGTTAACCACCCGCATGGATTTCTCAGAAAGAACGGCTTTTCAGTTGCCAAAAAATTCGTCCCTGGTCAGGGGCTCAAACCGGGGACCAACGCCTTTCCAGGGCGGTCACTCTACCAATTGAGCTAACCAGGAAGCTAGCAAGTGGCAGCGGCTTTTCGCCATCAAAGGACCCTCCTCCACCCAATGGCGTCGCCGTGTCATCGGGGCGTCGGCCTTCGCCGCGCTCACGAGAAGAAACACATAGCGTGTCAAAGCGTGTCAGGGGGGGGTCCTTCGACGGTGAAAAGCCACTCTTTTCTTGAGTTGTATTCGAGTATACTGAACTTCGGTGCAGTTGGCGCAAGCCGTCCTCGAATGTGCGCAGCAAGGTGCAGGAATATGAAAGTGCAGCAAAATGGCGCAATTGGCGCAGTTGGACCACCACTGCAAGTTTAAATGAAACTTACACCGCAGAAAGAAAGAAGCAGGGCAAGGAAAGCAATAGACACACCACAAGCGCTCACTCACGACAGATCGCGTCAATTGCACGTGTGAAAAACATACAAAAATGGAGGTGCATCGCGCATGTCGCAGAGACACAGAAAAACATTTTAAACTACCAAGCAGTGCATTCACAGTCGATTAATAAAGTTGAATTCCTTTCTTGTAATGATAGAGAAGGTGGACTTACAAAAAGAGCTGCATTCTTTAGGATGTGATAGGACTCAGAGATTGCTCGCGTGGTCTGATTACGATGACGATACAAAATTACTGTTCTTTCGAAGGCTGGACTAGATTTGCATCACTGACAATGTGAGGTAAGGTGAAAAAACGGCTCCATTCAATGAATTTCGATGCTCCCTGAGGCGCGTGCACCTGGCCGATGCACACGTGAACACATGAAACAGCAATTCGGTTAAGAACTCCTACACAACAATTGAAAAAAAAAAAAAACAATTGGGAAGCCTCTAGTCGCATTCTTATTTGCCCACTTCAGACCCCTGCGACCTTTTGTACACTAAAGAACAAATGCGACTAAGTTTATTATTGCGATAGCAATTATATGGACACTCTCGGCTGATTTTTGCCATCGCCGTCATGTCCCGGATATGTATATTTATATATATAAAAAAAAGGCATAAAGAAAAATAAATCAGCAGTAAAAAATTCCAAAGCACCTGATCGGGGATTCCAACTAGCGATCCCTCGCTCCGCAGCCTGCTGCACTAGCAAACACAGCCACACGTCATGCTTGTGCCGGCGATATAACGGCGAGCTACGTATACCTATGCGCCCTTTTCGAGCGTCCTTTGTGCTGCGGCGGCGCGCTGCAAGTATCGAGCTGCTTGTCTTTCTTCGTGTGACATTCTAATTTCTTGCTATCGCATTCATTGCTTCACCCTAATGGCGAAACTGACTTTTTTGTTGCGGAAAACACTACCCTCACCTCATATCGCTTCCATGCATTTTTCAGGCCATGCGACTTCTTATGCATACATGGAATAACGGCAATAATCCTAGTTTTTTTCATTATTCACGGGTGCAGGACGTCCTTATTTATCTTTCTTTGCAATGCAAATGAGCTTTTGGCAAATCGATGCAATGATACGCAGGATACACCGCCTCCTTGAAGTGATCAATTTGTAGCTGGAAACTGTACTGCTCAGCTTACTCAGTTTATGTGCACAAGTTTTCATCGACTGGCCCGCGCACGTAAGCTTGACACCCGATTTCCTCGTTTAACAATATTCAAATGCACCCGAATCATCCTTTTGCTCTGTTGGGTAATGTTGCTTTTATGGTAGTCATTAGCAAAGTAGTTACACCTTATTGCTAGCCTATGACTTGTCCTGTAATATAATGTTGTGTATTCCAGAGTCAGAAAAAGATCTAAAAGAAATCGTGTCCCAAAAAAGGGTGCGAGTGAGGCCTATTATTGAAGACTCTGATGATGCCAGCGATGGCGATAGCAGTGTTCCGCCATCAAAGGTATGGTTCATTCTATATGTAATTGCTTGACCAAGCATAAAAGAAAATATTTCCCAGTGTTTTATTACACGTGTTTTAATTTGCTAGGAAGAAGACAAGCGCTCCGACAGTAGGGAGCGGCTGTTGAGAATACTCCAAAAGAAAAAGAGAGCTGCGAAATCCCCACCTTCACAGGTGGCAGAGTTAAAAGACCTCCGAAGGAAAGTTGCGGAAATGCAAAAAAAAAAAAATAGATGCACAAGAAAAGGAACTCACGGAGGTTCGAGGTCTGAATAGAGATCTGCAAAAAGAGCTTTTACTGAGGATCAGAGAAGGCAAGTCTCACTAGTTGTTGTCTTGCAGTATATTACATATAAAGTGATGGCATACAGTCTGTACCTAAGTTGCTCTTGGTAGAAGGAATCTTCAGTCAAAAGAGTGTAAGAATGATTTAGCAAATTGAGTTCACGAGGATGGCTTGGTGGGCTAGTTGGTATTGCATCATGAAAGGCTACTGCGCACCTACACGTGGACGATGGAATGTCACACAAGACGTAGTGCTGAACTACACCTGATACTTCATTTCTGATGGAGCAAACTTCTATGGACCTAACAAGCCAATGACAGCAGTTGTAGTCCAAGCACATACAAAAATAAAGTTAGATAACAGCACTTATCATTTTACTCACTGCCTATGGCTTATCAGCGTCCAGAAATTCTATCTCCTTTCTTGAGCGTCATGGAAAGAGCACTCACGCAATTTTCTTTCCGACGATCCATTTCATTCGCTTTATTAGGTCACGGGTCAGCCTATCCTTTTTTCTGATCTGCCCGAAAAGCAGTTCACAGGCACAAATTCTGCAGTGCGACAGCTGGCCTCAAAGCGCTCCCTCCGTGACACTCTCAAGAAAGGAGGTAGAATTTTTGAACGCTGATAAGCCATAGGCAGTGTGCAAGATGACGAGTGTTGTTTTCTAACTTTATTTTTTGTTGGTGCTTGGCCTAAGAGTGCTGTTATTGGCTTGTTTGGTGTACATAAGTTCGCTCCATCAGAAATAAATTATCAGCTGTAGTTCAGCACTATGTCCTGTCTGTTCTTCCTTCGTCCCCGTCTATGTGCGCTGTAGCCTTTCATCTAGCAAATGCACCTACTAAGTGAATGGCTGAATAATCATGTCGCAGGCATTCAAGTGAATAACCATGTTTAAGTGTTAGTTGATTCAATTCAGTTTCCAACGTGTAATTTCCATGTAGGCTCCAGTGGATACAACAGTGCTCAGCCTACAGCTGAGCCGCCCAGATCTGGCTCCCCTCAGCCATGCAGCCCTACCTTCACTCTACCAGCAGTGCCCAGTACACCGTCCCCCACTTCGTCACCCACCAGAGAGTGCCCACGTTCTCCCTTGAAGGCGCAAACTGGTGCATCAGGTGGCAGCTTGGTGAGATGTTTGAGATTCAATTTTATTTTAGAGAAAGCTGTGCTTAGTGCCTACATTATGACAGCAATCATACAGTAGCTACACGTGAAATCCTCAGCTCATAAGCCTGGCCTAGTTCTTTAACATGGCCATGTTTTTCCTCTGCAAGTGATGCTTGCACTTCCTCATGTGCCAGTTACAGGCCACAAGCCATAGTGTATCAATCCTAGTGCACTGTAGACTGCTAAGACTTCAACGATTCTGCTGCAGTTTTTCTTGCAGGAATTTCAAGAAAAGTATGTATTGGGTATTATGTGCAAAAGGAGCAGCTGTTGTTCAATTATGTGCGTTTATTTGCGACCTTTACAGAGAACAGTTGTTCTGCTCAGTTGTAAACCTTCATATATGATGCAGTGAATTTAAGCGTTCTGAAGGGCACTCATGTTTTTTTGCTGCTTTTCTTTTCCGCAGGTTGACATTGGACAAGGGCTGTGAATTCCCTTGGAAACATGGCGCCGCGTGCAGGCACGGGACAAGGATTCTTTGTTCATCAAGGATCTGCTGGTGACGATCTGGGATCCAGCACAACTACAAGGGCGATCATTACAGGGTAACTTCCAGTACTCTTAACAGCCACTAATGCAGTGTTTAAAAATTCTCAACGTGTAACCTTTTTCAGGCAAGCATTGCCCTCGGTTCCCAGATCGTCCAAAAAAGGAACCATTGACACCATGGAACGTGTCTGTCATGCGAAGTGAGTATCAACATATATCCCATTTTGTCAGAGTGCAAGCTCATAAATGGTGCCCGAATGCAGCAGCAATAACCAGGTTACCTCGCTTTTCACAGTTAACAGTGCTGAAGTTCAACCAAGACCGAGTACTGTGTACAGTCGCGGCCACTGTTAGATGCAACACTTGCACGCAGAGCATGTCTAGATTTCATTTTCTTGCATAAAAACAAGGGCTTAGATTTGCATAAGGCTACTGGTGGTTGACAGCTCAGACTCTTTCCGACAAACTAGTAAAGCGCACATTCAATGTTTCCCCATCCACTTGTAGTTAGGGGGCCAGCAATAAGAAAGGTGCTCATTCGAGTGTTGCATCTAATAGTGCCCGGCGACTGTACATAAACCATAGTTGTCCACCATGTGCTGCCGGCACTTCTTTCGAGACATTTCTTTATATCACTCATGCCATATGCAATCATGAGATGAAATTAGATTAATGGTGAATTTCATAAATGCTTTTCTAATGTGACATTTAAAAGCTGTTTTAAAGTACTTTTTCACAATAACTTCATAAGATTCAATAGCTCCAGATTCTGCCTTGTTTTTTGTCATTTATATCCAAAGTGCTTTGCTACAGAAGCTATAATGTGTGCTGTTGAGGATATCTTTTCTGCTATGAGATGCCATTTTGACACCACCACTGAAGATGCAACCTAAAATTTTCATTTGCAGCTGCCCAAAACCAAAGCCTATTTTTTATTCTGAAATGAATTCTCCTAGCTTTATGTTAGTAATTGTACCAGTATGTATGTATTTGTTTAAATGCCTTAACAGCCTGCTACAAGCGTCGCTTGGAAAAGCAAGGATTCCCAGAGAGTGTCATCCAAACGCTCATGAAGCGAGTGAATCATTATGTTGGCGAGAAGATTGCCGACATCGACAAGATAGCAAAGAGGTACACGAACCACAATTTTGTTATTACTTTTCGCAATTTTTTTAACTTCAGTAGTAAACGAATTTTGGCTTGAAAACATGGGGGCCACTTCAATGAGTACTGAACCTAAGGTGCATTTAATTCCATTTTTCATTGTGGGCCACTTTTTTTTTTAACTGCATCAAAACTAACCTGCAAACAACTGCTGCTTATTGTTTCTGCAGGGTGCAGCGTGAGTGAGAGCTGAGGAGTGCTGGTCATGCATGGCAAGGTACCGCATGTATTTGTAAATAAAAGCTTTCTTGTTCTGCAATTATTGCATCTTTGTCAAAGGTGTCAACATGCCAATGGATCATTGGTTCAATACAGCCAGTTGGCCCAACTGTTTACGTGCTACTGCACCATTTGGCCTAATTGGTATGCAACCAATCGGCCCAATTGGTCATGTCATACTGTACCATTTGAGTCAATTGGCATATAACCAAGTGGTCCAATTGGTACACAACCAAGTGGTCCAGTTGGCATACAACCAATTGGTCCAATTGGTCCAAATGGCCCAATTGTGTACTAATTCACAAATGGAACCAATTGGACCAAGTGGAAGTTTCCCAATTGGTTCCAATTGTTTTTTTTAACTGGGGTTGCACTTCGCAATATTGAACTTTTGTTTTTGCCGCCCAATTGTACTTCCCTCATCCAGCCGCTTGATCAAGGGATAATTATGTCTTTCAAGGCTGGCTACCGCAAACGCTTGGTTGATCACGTGCTTCTCAACATGAGTTTGCAGCGAGAAAGCGAAAGTGGACTTATACGTGGCTATTGAAATGCTGCAAGCAGCGTGGACAAGCGTTTCTGCTAGCACAATAGGCAACTGCTTCCGACATGCTTTGTGCGAAGTGACCACGTGCAACTCCACTAGTGCCGAGTCTGATGGGACTGTTGTGGATGAACATATGGTTGAAGTCGAAGTTTCGTGGAGGGCACTCGGTGACGCCGGTGTTGTTGCAGCAAATGACTCTTTCTGCGATTATGTGAACGCTGATGCCGACATGGTGACTATGGAGGAGCCGACCGGCGATGCTATCGTCGCAGATGTCACAGAACAAACCGATGCAAGCAACGACGAAGACGCCGTGGCCCCCCCACGCATGCACGTTAGATGTGCCAACGCGTCGCAGGCGCTCGATGCGGTCGACCTCTTACGTTGTTTCTTCGGCGCCCATGACGACAGCGAAAATGGCATGAACACGATGGCCACCGCTGAAAAGGAAGTCCTTCGCTTGCGATGTGCGAAACAAAAGAGCATAACGGACTTCTTTCCAGTTAGGTCTTGCGGACAATAAGATAGCCAGTGTGCGCATCGAGCAAGCAACATATTTGTCTTGTATTTATTTTCCGTCGCATGCGTGGTCGCGTAGCGGTATATCGGGCCAAGAGGCGGTTTCCTTCTTTGCATGCTTATAGGTGCGGGCCCATGTGAGCATATATTGCCATAAACTGTTCTAATTGATATAACAAAATAATGCATATAACGAAATAATTGCGGCTCCCCTTCAACTTCATTATAACGACGTATGAGAGTATTAAGACACCTGTCCACCAAAGCTTATGAGCATGCCAGAAAAGAAGGACTCCTCAAGCTACCCGGGAGAACAACCCTCCGAGAATACATCGGGTGCGTGAGCAGAGAAACGGGTTTTAATTCTTTGATAAAACTGCGCTTACAGACAGAGAGCGAAAAGCTGACCTCGCCTGCTTCAAAACATTGCTCCCTCATCATGGATGAGATGCGGATAAAACCAAAGTTACAATACAACAAACAGCAAGATTGTTTTGTTGGCCTTGTTGACATAGGTAAAGCGGACAACCCAGCGAATGAGCCCTTGCTGGCAAACTCGCTGTTGTGCTTCGTCATCAATGGCCTCTCAACATCGTACAGGATTCCAGTGTCCTATTTCTTTACAGAGAGTCTCACTGGTACTCAACTGGCGCAGTTGGTCCGAACTGTTATAAAGAACATGGAAGAACCCGGGTTCAAGGTGGACAGACATGTGGCTGACAACCACAAGATTAATGCTAGTGCCATGAAAGACCTCTGTGGTGGATTTCTCACGCACAGACTCGAGCACCCGGTTGACCCCGAGAGACTGCTATTCTTGAGCTTCGACTGCTGCCGCATTCTAAAAAACATCAGATCACAATTTTTAGAAAGAGAAATTGGCACGAAAGGAGAAATCTCTTCCCATCATTTGAAGAAGCTGTATGATTTACAGACAAACCTGATAGTGAAACCCGTAAGAAAACTTACCAGGAAACACGTATAACCAAGCAACATTGCAAAAAATGCATGTCGGGCGTGCATTGGAAATTTTCTCTATAAAAGGCATCACTGACCGTTACAGCTCACTTGAAGATTTCATGAAAAAATGTTTTTCATTTGTGTACTCCATTAGAAGAGAAGCAACTCATAAAGCAGCTACAATCCAGGAGAGGCATGTGATATGCAACAGTGATGAAGTTCATGTTTCCTACAGCAACCTTTTAACACCCTATGCGTTTAAAGGGATACTGAACAAAATTTTTGCTGCCAAGATTTCCAGCCAGATTGAAAGATTGGGGGTTGAAATCGATGGAAACAACCTTCATTTCAGGCACAAACTAGAGGAAAATAATGAATTTAATGAGTTTTTTCAGAAACCGCCGCGTCTAGCGGCGCGCCGTGAACTAAAGGATGTGACGTGAAACTCGCCGGAAACAGGCATCCCAACAATGCCAGCCGTCACCCGCGTTTCACAACCCGCTCAGCTCGCACTACGTTTCCCAGAACCAGTACGGGAGCGAACAATGCTCCCAGGCTGGGGTAAGGCATCAGTGCTTTTGTGGAAGGGAGAGAGTGGAAAAGAAAGGAGGAGAGGCGGAGAAAAGGAAGAGAAGGACAGGAGCCGTGACGTCAGGCTCTCCCTGCATGCACCAGGGAGAGTCTGACGTCACGGCTCGCGTCACGTGCAGCCGCCTTGCCTAGCGCTGACAATCCACCAAAAATACAGCCAACTGTTCAAAAATACGTGAAACAAACTCTGTTTATCGGAACAGTGGCGTCTTCCGAATAGAATTTCGATGTTTTCGTCAGTTTTTCAAATTTTTGTTCAGTATCCCTTTAAGCATATCGAGCATCAACTTGACCTCTCAAGCAAAGTCACGGTGGAATCTGATAATGGAAGAGTGGCACAGGTTGCTTGCAACAAGAAGTCAAACACAACATCTGCTACAGAATGTACCTGTGGATTCAGCAAAGCAATGTTTTTACCATGCTGCCACATCTTTGCTGTGAGGCGCCACTTCGAACTTAATGAGTATGATGATGACTTTTGCAGCCAAAGGTGGGCTGCAAAGTTGTACGCACAAAGTGCGACAATGTTGCTGAACGATGATGACGCTAAAGAATCCGAAGCCCTGCACATAGAGCAGCGAAACCACAGGATCCTTTCAAGCCACCAGAAATTTAGGAAAGCTTCTTCAGTCACCGCAAAGCTTGCGAGCATCGTGTCTGAAGGCTCCATGGATGAGTTTTCAAGAAAGATGGAGCTTCTGGAAGATCTTTTCTGCCACTGGGAGAATGGCATTGATGTTAAATTAGAAAGGAGTGAGGAATCTTCGGAAGGCGCAAGCACAAAATGTGCCAGAGAGAGCTCCACAGATGACTGTTCTGTCAATCTGTAGGAAATCCAACGATGAGGCTGCTTCAGATGAGGATGCAGATGACATAAGTCCTGATGTTACCACCAGTCCTGCCAAAATTGGTACAGCCGTCAGTGTGCAAGTGGCAGATTTGCAGGATGAACTTGCAGATGTCCACCGGAAGGGCTCTGGTCAGCCTCTGCTTGCTCAAGGCACCATAGAGGAGGATCCGGAGACTACTACAAGTCAACAAGACATACTTTTGCAAAGAAATGATGGAGCTCTCGCCACTAAGCTCCACAGTACTACCAAGACATTGTCTACTAGCGTCCTACGCGAAATTAAAGTGTCACCAGCTATGAAGAAGTGTGGGCGGCCAAAGGGCCATACACTGACCGTAATTGGCCTTCCAAAAAGAAAAGCCACCTCAGAGCGAGTCCCTTTGAAACTGCTGTCAATGAGGGAAAAGAAAATTATCTTGAGCTGGCTTGTAGGAGAAGAGAAAGCAAAAGCTGCAATGCAAGGCAAGCAGCTTGAAGAAAGTGACGTTGAACAAAGGCCAGAATTGATTCACTGTGGTGTTATGGACGAGAACGTTCATATCAACTGTGTACGAAGTATTTTTTTCTGAGGATGCATGGGCAGCTGTAGCAAGTCTACTAACATGCATGAAAACCCTGCAGAAATGGGAATGTGGGATGTGCAAAGATGATTTGGACAACTATGACTCGGTCATGTGCAACTGGTGCCTTTCATGGTATCACTTGCCCTGCGTGCATTTCAGGAAGCAGCCAAAAGCAAAAGTCTGGCAATGTTCCAATTGCGAATGAGTTATTGTCTTGGAGTTTTCGTACCTTTTTTTTTATCTTTATTGTGTAAGTGCTGAATAAAATGTATTATGTCCCGGGTCGAATTAGCTGCCGTGAAAAACTGCAGCAGTGGGAATGTGCAATAAACCATGCCGCGTGCAATGGAAAAGCAACTAGTAAATTCAAAATGAGAAATTGGGAGGTAGAATGGGTCAGCTAACAGATGGGTGTAGTTGATATTCAGGTTGATATTAAGCGAAAGCAATGGACCTGAGACAGCCACATAATGCATAGGATAGACAAACAGTGGTCAGTTAGAATGAAGGAATGGATACCAAACGCTCCTAGAAAAGAAGCCACAGATGCAGTGAGTTCAATAGGGCAATGAAATTAAGATCACATATGAATAAAATGGAATGAGCTTACACAAGGTGGGGCTAATTAAGATCATTGCGAGAAGCCTTCATTCTGCAGTGGACATAAAAATTGGCTGACAATGATGATTCAGACATTACATACATGTATATATATTATACACGCAAGACATTCGTCTGGTCGTTACGGTGTCAGCCTAGTGTACATCCGAGGAAGCAGCTAAAAGCATTATTCCAGCAGTGATAAACGGAGTGTTTTGGAGTATTTGTACCCTGTTTTTATATTTTATGTGTAGGTGTTAAATAAAGCATAACCTTTTTTCTGTTGAATTTTTACTTGAAATGCTGCATCATGTAGATCTTTAAGAGACATCGAGACGTACGAAACATTAACTTCAAAGGAATTATAGGACGGAACACACGTCGAGTGTGTGCTGAATTTAACACTCTAAGGATGCTATGTATTCACTGTTGTGAACAGGAAGTGAACCCAAATGCACATCAAGTCAGACTTAGCTACGAAAAGCAATCCCCCCTTTGTTTTAAGTTTGCACTACATACCATTATCATGAAGATGAAAAAGTTAAATTTCTCTTGTTTGCTGCATTTTTGCAGGAGAAATCATTCTGTGTGGTGCTTAGTAAATAGCATTGCAAAAAGTACACAGTGACCTACTGTGAACCTAGAATGTCAATATAGAATAAAATCTTGTGAATTCATCGGTGCTAACATTTGTTCTCAGAAGTGCCTTTGCCAGCTGCCGGCAAGTCTCCACGTGGTGTACAGTGCCGGCTGCCGGCAAACTTCCCCGTGGTCTACTATGCCGGCTGCCGGCACTACCCCATTAAAGCAGAAATACCGGCAGTTTGGTCATGTGACTGCAGCCAGCCAATGGAGACGAAGTGCCGGCACCATCCCGTGCAGCCTACTGTGCCGGCTGCCGGCACCATATACAGTTCCAAAACAAATAATGACACACGAATGTATTGTGTAAATTGTTTATGAATCCCACCAGGCCAATCGTGACAAAAGTTTTAGTGCGCACCGACAGCCGCACCTATTTTCAAGCTACAAGCAAAATACGTTAGGATTTACAAAAGCGAGTGTGCCGCGTTCGCGCTCTCGTTGCAAGAAGACGCAGGATAATAAAAAAAAAAAAAAAAAGCTGCAGGTTCTCATCATACTTCGCGACGAACGCATAAAGCCCGAGATACAAGCGAGGAACGTAGTTACCTTTCAGTGTTGTCACGCTGGACTCGACGGTTCCATGGCTCGATCCTTCACCCACGCCGCCAGCACAGTCATAGCCTCCTATGGCACAGTAGTATGAGGGACAGCAAACTGGGAGATGTGGCTGCAGTCACACCTCATCAGGTTATGTCTTTGGCAACTTGCAACGCTCCATTGTTACATCGCTTCGTCCAACGCCCCAGCCAAGTGCGAAAGAAATCATGCCCGACAGAGAACAACACCAGCACGCACGAATGCATCGCATCAAGAATCAGTGGTGGTGGTTCGAAGAAGGAAAAGGCGCCTAATTTCGGCAGCCCGGTCGGGAGCACGGCGCAGCGCCTACAAGAATCAGTTCTCACATGTTCTCTCGGCGCTTTTTGTACCACAACGTTGCTTGACGTGCCTGACGTGCCCTTGAATTTTCGTCTCACCAAGGCGGATGCATCTTAGACGTAATATTTAGCTCGATTTACGTTACCATGCAAAGTTACGCGCTGTTATTCTCGCTCAACCGCTTGGGCTGGGCATACATAGACCGATTCTGCATTTAGATAGCGCGCGTGGTAGGCAAAACAATGAGGTAAGAGCCGCCACGTGCGGGGATGTCTACCGTTACATGGCCTCCGTAATTGGATGCGCGAGCTCGTAGCGAGCACTTTAAATCTCGGAGGACATGCGTGTGGTCGTTAGTTTTTGAATGACGCCACCAGGTGGCGCGGTAATCAAACAGTGTGCGATACGCGCGAAATTTAAATATACACAGGAAAACTAATATGCAAACAATAAATACCACGATCCCTGAAGACGCATCATTGCAACGAATGGAGCTGTTTCTGTGCCGTTTAAGCTTGCGGGACTTTTCCTATCGCACATCTGGGTCCGGCATCGCGTACATATGCGTACTGTTTTGATTACGCCTATGCGTCTGAACACCTATTGGTTTATCGCTGTATTTTGAAGTTATGCGGCGAAACGCACGACGTGAGGTCCGGAAGGATCACCTTTACGGTGCCAGGTGTGTCGCTCGAGCATCCCATATCTGCATCAGCCAGAAGAGCGGTCGCCAAGTTTTGTTATGAAGAATGCTCCAACATTTATTTCAGCATATCGTTTCCCAAAATTCTCGAATGCATCTAAAGGTTGCCACGATGTGTACGATCCGAAGAAGATCGGAGTTTGCGTGGTTGTGCCGAACCAGAATAAATTAAAAAAGCAGGCTTCGGCAGACAATGCCCATGTCGTGGACCCACAAAAAATGTTCCAATGCGGTATCAAAAGAAAAACAGCAGGCAGCAATAATCTAGTGCGGCACGGAAGTTGCAGAGGTAGCGTAGTAATTGCAATCGTTGGTCTCGGAGTTGCTGTATCTGCTCACCGAAAATGACCTCAGGGTCTTAGGCTGTATGAACAGTAAATGTTGCCGTAGACGAACCTGCTCTGCCTCTGGCACTGCAGTCCGACATCGAGAACAAAATAAAAAAAGTAAGGCAACATCGCCCTAGTGGTGCGAAGTGCAGAGCTGGGCAGCATTCTTTGTTTCTCTTTGGTTTTCTCCTTATGTATCCCCCTCTCTTTCTTTCTTGTTCTCTTTTCCAGGACTTTCCTGTGTTTTCTTTTTACTCTATAGTATTTCTTTTTATTTCTATTTTTCTTCCTTTTTTTTTACTTTCTTTCTTACTCTTTCTATTTCTCGCTTACTTCCTCTTTCAATTTTTATACGTATTTTGTGTTGACGTGATCAAGGCGCTCGAAGAACAAGAGGAAGAAGACTTCTATTTTGCACGAGCGCGCGCTCAATGTGCTACATATGGCTGTGCTGTACGTGGTTTTGCCAGCGTTACGCCAAGCGACGACGACAGCATACGATCACAGCATACAAATAAGCCACGTTTTCGACTCCACACGACATGGCGCCCTGTTCCACTCCACATGGCGGAGTCACCTTAACACACATCGACGCTGACCTCGGAGGTCAGACCCACAGCGCTGTAAACGCTGAGATATGACGGTGATTATGTGTTTAGGTAAGGTAACTTGGAATCTAAGACAAGAAACAGTCTTTCACACAAAGTCTTTTTGGCGGGCGTATGTACAGTAAAGGGGCGTAGCCAGAAATTTTTTTTCGGGGGGGGGGGGGGGCACCGCCTTGATTTCGGGAGGGGCACCTACTTGAAATGGTCATTCTTCGCTCTGTATGCCATGGCGAAAAAAAAAACATTTCGGGGGGGGGGGGGGGAGGGCACGTGCCCGGTGTGCCACCCCCTGGCTACGCCACTGGTACAGTCCTATTAAAACGGGACAATTTAGGGCTAAGTGACGCCAATACTTTCGTTTCCACAGTCTTCAGTTCGGGTCATATCGGCGTAATTTCGAGTCGAACGCGCAGATAAGAGCCAACATTAGATTCGTCGCGACATGGCGTGGTTATCTTGAGCATTTACTCATACCAGATACTAAAAAATGTGGTCCCGAGTTTGAATCCGTGAGAACTGGACTTAGGGCGTCTGTGTGACCATGACACAATCATAATCATCCATCTTGCGTGTCTTTCCTTGCGTTAAGGCCGTGACCCAAGTCTCCAAGCAGGCACACTGGCACAGTGTCGTTGAAGTAGTACTAAGGAGCACGTCAATCAGTGGAAAGGGAGGCCACCACCTCGACATGCGAATACCCACACTATTCGCACCTAAAACGAAATCCAGGGGGCGCTGCGAAGTTAGGCTACACTGGCAAAGATGGCAGCTGCATTGAGGTCCATGTGCGGATTGATGCTGCTGGAAATGCTCTGTTTTGTAGATTGCGATGTCAAAACGTGGTGTATCAGCGCTGTGTCTTAATGAGCGCTAGTAAAGCGCGTGAGTATGAACGCGAGTGAGTGCCTGTGAGTATGAACAGACGAGAGAATGAAAGTGAGTAACTAGGTGCAAGCGTGAGTTAACGGGAGCGCCCATGAGTGTGAATACAAGTAAGTATGGACGCGGGTGACATTTTCCTTCATTTGTTCCCGTCTGTGTGCGGTGTTCTGTCGAAAGTGGGAGTGTCTTTGCCTCCCAGTTCTTCATTTCGGTCGTCGGGAAGGGCAAGGTCGACGATGAAATAAATGTCGCACTGTTCGTGCACGGGAACGTCTGGTGTGAATTTGGACGCTCAAGAAATCCCAGTGCGGCATTGAGGTGTTTTTACTGAACCTGTGATCTCCGATGGCCCACGTTCTTGCATTACTGGATTTCTAGCGAAATGCAAGCGCGTATCAGCCGTTCTCATCCACTCTAGGTAAGAGCTGCAGCGCTGTCACAGGCCGTGTCAATCAGCAAGGCAGACAAACTGTTCGGCAGTGTTTTGTAGGCAGGTGGACTAACACAGTCGGTAGTGGCCGAAGGCATCGTTTATCAAATGCTGATTGCCTAGATCAACACGGCGACGCGTCACTTCTTTTGTAGCGGCTTAGTCTGTCAGTTACTTCCGCGCGACCTTGTCTACGTTTAAACTTAAAGGATCAGGCGGGGACGGTACATTGAGCAAAATAACAAGGTTTCGTGCTGCGTATTCGGTGCGGCTACAAGAGGAGGCTGAGAGAAACGATGACTATGAACTGCTAAAAATGATGGTATAGGAAACTTGTTCACAATTTTTTTTTTTAATGCGGGTAGCCTTATTGATCTCTCTGTGTGTTCGCGTGCGTCTAGGCTGATCCACATACGTCAGAGAAATTGAGGTGGTCGCAAACAATACTGCTTACCTGCTGCTATTGTACACAGCAATTTCATTACAGGTAGGAGTGAATTGGCCCCTTCATAGCTCCCTGCAGCCTACGATGAGACATCGGCCAGGTTTTGCCACGTACGCGTGCCCACGGGTCAAGGGAATCGAGCGCATAGCATCTCAAGAGCCAGGCCCTAAGCTACTATGAGACATATAATATAGCAAGCATTTCTTGCCCTGAGGCCAAATCTAGTGCGCGTACGAGACATTTACGCCACGCTGATAACACTACGAAGTTTTCAATTTTGTCCGCCGCTGTTGCACAGCGCATGATTAGGGTGTTTTTACTCCCGAGAGACGCGGGTTCGAACCATAGTTGCGGCGATCGCCGTTCGATGGAGGTGAAATGCTATGCGCCCGCGTACTAATTTCGGAGCTCCGGCTGGTCGAGATTAACCGGAGCGCTCCACTATGGCGTCTCTCGTAGCGAATTGAGACGCTTCGGGGCGTATAAACCGATTCCGATTACTTCCAGCGGTGTTATACGTAGGATTCGATGATTCCATTCGAATTGTGAAGCAAATTTTTAGGACAGTGACGTATTACCTGTTCCTGAAGTGCTAAGAATCAACACCCATAGTCGGTGTAACATTGCCGTTGCGGAGGTTGGTTATTTACGCCGTTCACTCAGAAAACACAAAATTGCTAAAAGATACTAACCTACCTGTCCGCCTCAACCACGTCCATAACGATACGCAGAAAAACTGCTTCGCGATGCATTTTTTTTCTTTGCTGACGACGAATCCTTCTGCCAGAACCGCCACCGCACGTGCGAAAGTGAATGTCGCCTGCTACATGGACCTCAATGGGCTGTTTCGCGCGCTCTCCGCTAGGTGGCGTATCGGCTCAAATTATTCGCGATGCGGACAACTTTCCTTGGCAATTACGGGAAGGCTACGGAGCCAAAGTGGGCGTGTGCCATCGCTCAAGAATATAGTCCACCATTGCGTCCGTGTTTTTCGCTTGAAAATCATACAAAACAACATTACTTTATTTTCTACCAGATTCTGTTTACAAAGAGATGCAACACGCACCAAGGTGATATTTATTTATTTTATTTTATTTATTTATCAAATACTGCGGACACGTAGTCCAAGCAGGGAGGGCAATAAAATGGTACAACAGTGAGCATGTTACAGCAGTGAACAAAAATGGTAAAACAATGAACAAACAAAAAAATCAGAAGAATTGAAAGGAAATTAAAACAAAACAAAAACAATAATACAGAAATAGTCAATACGTTTGACGAAACGCTATAAAACAGATCAATAATAATCAGCATTAAGGTGTCGATTCGATTATGCAATTCCATTCTGTTATTGTGCGAGGGAAAAAAGAATTCTTAAATGTGTTTGTGCTCGCGATATTCATATTGGCTTAACTTTATGCAGTGCCATTTTGCGTTTTGGCACGTGTGAAACTGTCGCACGTTTTACGTGCACCTCACAGTCAAAATGGCGTTTTCGTCTGCGCTCGTCGCCCTCCAGCTAGAGTGTACTAGAACTCCAGCTACTCCGACGACTCGCCGAAGGAGTTTGTGACGTATTTCACTCACAAATGGCTGTCTAAGCAGAAGTAGCAACTAGTATGCAGTGTTATTATTCGAACACGGCCGTCATTCGAGACGCGAGCCGAATCGGACTACTTCGCGGAGGAGTACACGTGCAGTAGCTCCGCCCCCGTAGCTTTCCCTTCAATTCCAAGAAGTTTGTCAGTGCACTTAGTTGGGCCAGTTGGGTCTGCATGTCGATGAAGTGGATGGGCTTGGAAGACGAGGACGAAGAAGAGACGGGACACACACAGCGCAGTGTGTGTCCCGCCTCTTCTTCGTCCTCGTCTTCCAAACGCATCCACTTCATCGACATGCCAAGAAAAGTTGTCCGCTAGTATAGCCTGTGTTGGAGGTTCGATTCCCCGAGCCTCCGGGAGCACAAAGAATTTTCTAACGGGGAGGCAGATACACCCGTGTGGCGCTCGGAATGTGGGCATTTATTTTCGCGAGATAGCCTTTCTTTTCCGTTCTCCTCTTTCAACTTGTCCCTGCCCCCATCGGTACTGTCCCGTGTTCCCCTACTGGTCGCAGAAATAATTAAGTGTCTTCCCTCTCCAGGCTCTCCTGAATCCACTTCGACTACTGCCCACACCACCGAGCGCCAGGCCGAGGTTTCCCATTAGAGAAACCGGCGGATTTCAGGCGATGCTGGGAATCGAACCCAGCGCCTTAAAGGGGGCACGCGTCCATCACAATACTGAATGATTGATGAAAATTTCATTTAATTCACTTGTATAGTATGTATCTGTCGATTAATTTGAACTAGTACCGCAGTATAGCCAATCAAGGTGATATGAACATCGATGCGGTAGAACGAGGAGGAAAGATGATATATGTTGTTCATCGGCGCAAGGGCCATTTGATGGCCAAAGAGCGCCAGTACATGATGACGAGTGTGAACAATGGTTATGTGAACAATGGAGGGGAAGAAACAAAACAGAATTGGCCATTACGCTAGCGTCTAAGGCGAGAAAAAAAGAGCTCGCGTGCACATAAGTGTCAAAACACTGCGGGAGTCATTCAAGACTACATAAAACGGACCTGGAAAGTCACGAGATAACAAACATGTGTGGCAATTTCCCGTGAACTACGACGGTAGCGTTCTTCTCTGAATGGAAGCGGTTGTGTTGGTTGCAGCTCCGGGAAATTTGTCTATTACCTCACCTCAGGACTGTGTCGTTTATCACGCAGTCAAAAAAAAAAAAAGTCGCGCAAACAACCGTCCAACAAACCGGTCCCACGACTTAGGGCAAGAAAAAAGGCGCAAAATTTTCTTTCGAACTGGCTTTGTCGACACCGGAAACGCTCTGCAGACAGACATACGCATCTTTCTTTCGTAAACTGCCCAGCGTCGTCGCCTTTCGGCTCGGCAGTTCGGAAGATGTCAATGGCCGGTCCTCCTGGTGGTTTCGCTATGAGAACAAAAAGCGAAAGAACTGGCGCATCCCGTCTCGATAAGACACACCGGCGTGTATTCAAATTCGGGCCCGGCTACATAAAACGGGTTCTCTTCTTAGCAGACCTTGTTGGTTGGTCAGGCACCCGCGTCAGCAAACACAGTCGCCGGATATGGAAGCCAATCACTTCGGCTGTGAGTTACTCATTCTTCGGGCCTCATGATCTTAACCCATAGATAAAGCTGCAGCGGGTTCTTAATGCCGCGTTGTTTTTAATGATGTAAATTAGAGCTCCGCAAGGTGTCTCATTTTTTTATTAAGATAAAAAATAAATGCGTGGCTTCGGATGGCATTCTTAGCGCTCCTTCTCTGGTTCGGTTAGCGCTTTTCTTTCGCAGATTTCTCGCAGTATTTTTCAGAGATATTTACCGACTTCATTCGTTCTATCGGCATTCAAAACAGCGAATGTGATCTCGCCTGATAAGGGGGCAGCTAAACGCGATTGTCGCTAATATTTCAGCGGTCTCCCTAAGAAGTACGTTTCTGGAACATAGAGTGAAAAGGCCTTTTGATGAGTTCATGGGTGATAAAATGTTATCTTTGTGAACATATTTGACGAAGGCGACTAACAATATTTTAAAAGGGTCTTAACGCGAAACAGTGAATCATTTTAGAGTGATAACGTCAGCGTGACGTACAGAGATGTGAAAGTGCATGCTCTTTTTTTTTTTTGTACTTTGACCACATTGGTTCAAAGAAGTTTCCTGAAACTTGGCACATTTAAGTCTCTGGCCCCTTTTCCACAACAATGCACTTTACTTATGTCCATTAAGGGTGACGTAGATCCGGTCAAGCGATGTCAAAATGTATGACGTCACAAGGAGTTGTTGCGGGAACTTCAAGGTGGCGTCGCCCCACGGATTTTTTCTTCAGCACGCTTTCTTGCTTATCAAGCGCTCTCTTTGCGGAAGAGGTCATGGTTTTCATATTGTGAAAAGGTATTTTACTAAAAGTTCTCTTTAGTGTAACTTTAAGTAAATTATCGGAACCTATCTACTACGTCTGCCAGTCATTTTTTTTTTTTTGAAATTGACGACATAATCACCAACTCTTCTCGTTCTTTCGTTTCGGTTCTTTACCTCAAACATTTAAGCAAATCTTATACTGCGATCGTTGAACCATTGAGAAGTGCATGTCCGGCTTCCTATTGCAATACACCGCAATATTTGTGTTTCGGAGAACTTTTTAAGAACGGCGCGACAGAAAAGACGAAAAGACTTTTTTAACCACACAATGTATCCGTACCAACTCGCCCCACTGTCAGTCGTACTTAGGTTTCGGAGCAGCCAAATAGTCTATCACTAATGTTACTGCTGTGTTGAACAGCGACGGCACTCTAAAACTCCTTCGTTTGTAAGAGGATTGCTACACGATATAACCAATCAGCAACATCTTCAAGAAGTTCTTGTTGTTCAAGTAAACGAGTTATGCATTCGTATACATACGGGATCGCTTCACGTAAACCTTGGCTGGAGGAAAAGGGCATGTTTATGCCATGGGGAACCAACAGCTTATAATATTCAGAAAAGTAGAAACGATAGACCATATGTTTCTTGGCTCCTGGGACGCCCTTTTTTTTTTTTGACGTACTGCAGCGTACCGTCAAGCAGATGTCCCCTTACATCCTCCTGGCATTTGGCATCCCTTTATTGAAAGTGATGACGGGACACTGTTCGATTTGATAATATAGATTACACTCCGCAGCATATGAAAGTGCAGGATAGTCATACTGCACACTGACGTGGACGCCGGTCCAGCGCGTCAGTACAACACCACGCTGGTGCAGGGTTGCCGTTGGGTGGACATGAAAAGGCGCCAGAACTAACGCCAAAAGTAGCCAAAGTAGCCATGTCATTTGATATTATCGCCGAATTTCTAGCCAAATAGAACAGAAGCGGTATTATCAACAGAGTCTTTACTATTGATGAATAAATAAAACCATTTTCACAAGTTTAAAAAAAGAGCCATGGCGCCAACTGGAAATTTTCGTCGCCAACGGGGTCCAAAAGTAGCCAATGTGGCGCAGAGCAGCCACCAACGGGAACCCTGCGCTGGTGTTTGAATCGCGTTTCCAAAAAACTCTATACAGGCGTCATGTCGGGCATGGAATTGCGTTAACACTTGTAATATAGAGTGGCAGAATAGTAAAAGAGCAACCAGGTGTCACACAAGGCTAATTACGCAACGAGTGTGTGGTTTACAGCTTCCCACCCACTACAAAGTGCTCAGCCACAACTATTCGTCGTCATCAATCACATGCGCCATCAACAAAGCGCATGTAATGCCTTATATACACATGCGCAGCGGGTACCTCGCTCATCTGTAGAAAGACGAATAATGGCGTAGTGGGTGCTTCCCTCTCTACTTACAAAAACTATGATTTATGGCGTAGTGAATACCTTCCATATGTACTTGTATCGGTTGCCCTAAGAGAGTTTAGAACGGGCTCTATAAAGGCCAGTCTTCCAGCAGGAAATGTTGATGTGCAATACTTGGACAGTGCTACGATCGTGACTTTCTTTTGTTTGCTTTGTCGCCTACAGTCACGAACTCTTCTTCTTCTCTTTCATTATTTTATATCCTGTTTCCCCTTCGCAAGTACAGGGTAGCAAACCGGAGGCTTCCTCTGGTTAACCTCCCTGTCTTACATTTCTCTTTCTCTCTCTCAACCAGCTTTGGCTGTGACTGTGCTGCGCGTTCCGCGCAGGCCTGACATTTTTTTTCGTGCTTTGGCCACATTGGCTTCCCGCATTTTGTTGAACCTTGGTACATAAAGTCAATCCGAATAAGAACCACTTGGGCCGTAGTAGGCGCTGTCAAAATTCATGACATGACGGTGAGTTGAAGCACGAATTTCAAGGTGGCGTCGGCCACTTGAAATTCGTAGAAATTCGTGCTCCCATTCACCCTGCTTCGTGCTTTCGTTTACGCGCATTCTCGCTTACGAAGCGTCTTCTCTTAGTAAGAGTGGCGCTTGGATATTTTGAAATGGATAATCTACTTGTACGAGGATCGTTGTTCTATTTAGTGACCTTATCAAGCCAGTTTCTGCTAAAAAATTAAGGCAGCTTCGCCCTAGTGGTGCCAAGCCTGAAGAAAGTGTGGAGCTGATGATGATGATGATCATACTCCTTGGATTATTGGCGAAGAGCCGGGCAGATCATACAGTGTGAGTTTTTTTTTTTTTTAAGTGCGAATAGAGGTTACGGAGAATCATAATGAACCGTTAATTTAGTGAATCCCAATTATAGCTTACAACATGTTGCGTAACCTCTCAATGACCAAATATCATTTTACCAGAATGACATCATTTTATTAGCGGTTGATGCATCGAATAAATCCATTTCATTCGCATATTTCATTCGCATTTCATTCGCATTCGCTACAGCACTGCATATGTTCTTGTCCGAGTGTCCCAGCACAGACGCCCCAAATGTTAACAGTATACAGTCGAAGTAAGTGGTAGACCAAGTTGCCGCAATATAATTTCGATAGTTCGTTTTCTGAGTCAGTAAAAACGACGGCAGTTCAGCAAGAAGTGCTCAATTTTGTCTCCGTTTTTCCTCTTTATTTCTATTTATTTCTGTTTTTTCTTCCTATTTTTTCCTTTCTTTCTCTTTTTTATTTGTCGCTTGCTTCCCATTTTTCAAATCCTGTACGTGGTTTTGCCTACGTTACGCCAAGCGACGACAGCATACGACACCCCGGGCCCCTAAAGTTCTCCGCACTCAATATCATCATCAATGCGCTCGAACAACAAGAGGAAGGAGACTTCTTTTTTGTCGCGAACGCGTGCTCAATAAATTGCTATGCAGCTATATGTGGTTTTGCCTGCGTTAATATCATCATCAAGGTGCTCGAAAAACAAGACTTTACTGACGCGAGCGAGCGCTCAGTATGCTACAGATCATAGGCGGAGAATACGGGAGGGCTCGCCCCCCCCCCCCGGACGGCTTCACGGGGGCCACAGCCCCCCTGGCGCCTGCCCGGGATACTTTTTAAGAGCTTGGCTTAGGTCCCCGTCCATTGAGAACGAGCGTTTGGCCTGCTGTCTGGCAGCTATACATTTTACAGGGGGCTGTTTATACCCGCTTTTTCATTTCAGGCTTTTAAAATTCCGATAATGGACCAGTGGCAAGTGAAACACTCAGTTAATAATTCCCCGCAAAGAGATTTGTATGCGCAGAATATGTTGTGTTAACAAACAACTGAGGCGACATCTTATTGTTCTGTAGTGGTAGAAAATACAAAATTATTTTTGGCCATCACAAATTGAAGATTAAAGCTTCCTGTACCAGCATTAGGCCACTGTCTTATGTCTGGTGAATGTTTTAACAAAGTAATACATTTCAATAAAGAAAATAGGCCGGTCCCACTCATTGTGGGAACCGATTTTATGTGATGCAGTCACCGAGTAGCAGCCTATACGGCATTATTCGCTTTGAGCCAAGCGTTGCGAGGAGGATCGATGTCTTTGTGTAAGTTGAAAAATAAATCGGGAGTCATCACAATACTCTCACTGATTCATACTGATACCGCGGTGTAGGCGCCAAAGAGAATAAGGTGGTATTAAAGTCCTTAATTATATTCTTTAAATTAGGAGGTGGACATTCTCTCTCTCAATATATATATATATATATATATATATATATATATATATATATTTGTGTGTGTGTGTGAAGCGACAGGGAGCACAATGTGGAAGAAGAGCAAGCCGGGCCCCGCCCCCTCCGGCAAAATGAAAACTCTCCGCCTATGCTACAGATGACTATGCTATATTTGGTTTTGCCTGCGTTACGCCAAGCGACGACGACAGCACACTGTGACGGGGTCATGACGTGGGCGAAGGCAGCAGTCGGCTTGTCCAAGATGAAACTCTTTATTTTGCCGAACTTGTGACCGCGAAACGCCATGTCAAATACAGCAATACACATTGCTGTATTTGGCACGCAGCAATACAAAAAAAAAAAAAAATCGGCGAATGGAGAACTTTGCAAGAAACTGGAATAGTAATGTAGAAATAACGTTTATTTTCAGCACACATGTCATGAAGTTGCAATTTCCAAACAAAAGTTACAATCGAAAACCCATTTGAGTTCAAAACTATGGAGTTGGTCTTCAGATGAGAGGTGACAAGGGGAGGGGGGAGGGGAGTTCGGACGTCATGCCGTGCGGCAACATTATACCGCCCCGCGGGCCGCAGGTTGCCGACCCCTGATCTAGATGGTTCCTAGTCATTCGGGCGTAGTTTGCGCAAGGCAGCAGTTACACGTGTAATGGGGCAGTAACATGAAAAATAGAAAGAAAGGAGCGCCTGTGGTAATACGATCATAGCATACGACAGGATACGAGAGCCCGGCCCCCTGAAGTACTCCGCTACTCCGCACTTAAAACTTCTCTCTGGCTGAAGCAACCGTCAGCAAAAAACAAGTCTATCCATTATCATGCTAAATACGTACTATGTACGCTGGTGTGATCACATGAACTATTAGTTTACATCGGACATGCTTCGAAAAATTTATGCAAGTGCACAGGAGTTCAGTGAAGGACGGAGTCTTAAAGTTAATAGAAGTGGTTAAACAGATGAATGCCGCTGCCGTCAAGGTTTCTTCAACAGAATTTGGCTTCTCGACTTAGTGTTGGCCCCAGTGAAATTTCCTGTTTCAATGACATCACGTGTAAATGCTTCAGGGAGAAAGAAGTCATTATTTAAAGTGCTTCTCCTTCTTAGGGCGCTGAGTTTGGAGCGGTGCAATTGAGATGGCAGTTCCTTAAATTCCAGCGTTCTGCTTACCGAGCCTCAGCTGCTTTTTACTCCCGCAGGGATCATTCTATCCGTCCTCTGCTACTCCGCAGCCGTCTTTGGTAAGTTGGCTGATCCCGGGGGTCCACGGAAACTGCACCACGAAGTGGCGGACAGCTTCAAGGTGAACAGCCATGCTTTCAACGTTTCAGTTTCACGTATTTTCTTCTAAAAGTCTCATCGTATAAGGGCTCAAACACAGACTTTACCTCGTCCTCTGGCAAATCACTACGATGAATCGAACCTTCGCCAACGCACCATTCTCCTCATCATCATTGTCGTCACCACCATCGTCATGATTAATCATCGGGCCTTCGTTTTCTAACGGCTCTGCTTCAACGCATTCATCATCGTAGCTCATTATCATCACCATGAACATGTTTGTCCTTAAGTTCAACTTTTCATCATCATCATCATCAGCAGCAGCAGCATCATTCAATGCGCCTTTGCTTGCCGACAGCGCCGCATGAACGCGTTCATCATCAGCATTATTTTCTTGATCATCATCATATTCGTCATCATCATCCTCAAATGGAACGCTTTCATGATAATCATGAACATCTTTGAGCTGGCCTTTCCTTGTCGACGGCTCTGTTGCAACGCTTTCATCTTCAGAGCTCTCCAAATCAGAACAACCGCTTCGGTTGGGCAGCTAGAAAACTATGGCATTTATCTCTTCATCACTTAATCCACGCCTCAAAGAAAGCAAATAACTTGTAAAGATAACCTGTAGAGTGCGTATTAAGCCCCATTAAAGATAAATTTCTAGGCAGAGCCACACGGCATTGAAGCGGGTCCTAGTATCATGCGGAGTTCTATGAACTTCTAGGGTCTGGCGTCTACAAACGTGGAACGCCTGTCAGACATTTCAACTTACAAAACTTTGGTCACTCACAGTGAAGCAATAGTTACATAAGAACAAAAGATACTCACTTCCTTTTCTTGAATAAATACAGATCATTTAGTAACTCCGCCATTTCGGGTGAACTTGTGAAGAAATTGTAGGCTCACTCCTTGACGACCGACATGGAGACAACGCCATTGTTCTGTGCGCAGTTGCCGCTATTTGTTGCTTTGTTGAAAGAACGCAGCTGTGGCCTCTTTTAGGCAACTGGGAAAGGAATGTAAATTCAACTGTGGAGCGACTTCGAGGACGTCAAATAATTCTCTTCCAAAGGAAAGTGCTGCGTTTATAAATAAGTCCTTCCTTGTTCTTCATGGCACTGCAACGAAAGTCCGAACCTGCTGGTCAATTGAATCAGTTCGCACTTCTGTCGGCTGCAGTTGCACTTGTAAAGATTTCACAGGTTCAGTAACATCAACTTATTTGTTTTCAATCCATGGCTTAATCGTGCACCTCTATCCAGGCTCGTAGACAAGATTTATTTTCCCTTTGTGTGTGTGTGTGTGCGCGCGTGCGTGCGTGCGTGTGTGTGTGTGTGTGTGTGTGTGTGTGTGTGTGTGTGTGTGTGTGTGTGTGTGTGTGTGTGTGTGTGTGTGTGTGTGTGTGTGTGTGTGTGTGTGTGTGTGTTTGTGCGCGCGCGCGCGCGGGGAAGCGGAGCTGTTTGGAAGGACATGCCCATCAAAAACACCAGAAAGAGAGTGGAGGAGAAAATAAATGACCGCCATAATACTCTTACTTCAACGATAAATGATTCCGCGTTTGTCTGGTTGAGAAACAAAATATTGAGCCTGAATCCGAGTGCGTGCGGTTAAAAAAAAAAATTCCTGACTCGGAGTACGGGTGAGCCCTAAGCGCAAGATCTGTTTCTTAAGTGAGTTGAGTGAGCTCTACTTTCTTTGCCGTCCTATGTACGGAAGGTATTACAATACGTAAGCGATTCTAACTACGTAGATGTTGTGTACGTTCACAATTGTGCATCACCTGTTTGCTGGAAGCAACACATGTATCCTAAAGTTTCTTTTTTGTTAATGGTGACAGGTATTCCTGAGCTTTCCGAATGTTGTGGCGGTCGTAGACACGGATAACGACACCATGTTTAACTGCTGGACGACGCAGCGCACGAAGATCGACCATGATGCGAGAACGGCGACGTATGTGGCTCGCTTTCCGACTGTTCGGTATGTTGTGGTCGCCATTGTACTTCGACCCTGTATTTTCATTACTATGTTCTTGCTTGTTGTTAGTGGAGCGTGGAGACTGTGCTACCTGAGACCCACAGACGACGCCTTAGTGACGTGACCACTCACCACTTGCATTAAACGTCACTTCTTTTTCGTGAATTGACTGGCATCTTACAATCGTGACAAGTACATTTGTCATACAACACGGGTACGTGGGGCACATGCCTAACGCGGCCTGACTGTGCGCCATAGGTCGGCGAACTCACTCATGAGTCGACTCACTCGGACTCACTCAGACTGCCATACCAACTTTTGGCCAGCGCATCCTTCCCCGTGCATACACGTGATATCACGGCAACTGTATGTAAACTATATTTCCGCCATGTTGTTAACTTCGCCATTTTGTCGGTTGTGACTGACCCACGAGGCTGTGAAGGCCTATGTGATTAGCTCGAAATACCGATTTGGCAAAATTCCTCAGTGTGAAATGGCACCACTGCACGAGCGATATACATCCAGCGCCAACTTTTAGTTATTGCACAAAGTATACGCTATCTTCGTTTTCACTGTGAATGTGGGCTGTATGTTGGCGTATTTCGTTGGTCCTCTTTGAAATTATTGAACACCCATATTTCTAAAACGAGGTCAACAATTGTCAGTCATTCTTTCTTTCTTTCTTTTACAGAAGAACCCTAGCGTTCCACGTCAAAGCCGAAAGGAACTCTCCGAGGTTCACTTACACACTCGATGACGGTGAGTTCACATTCACTAAACGCGCCTAGAAGAAAATGCGCGTTTATGATATTTACTCCGTATGCGTCGCCGTACAAACTGATTTCCTTGGAATTCGCTAATCACAGCCACTGAAGAAAAAGCGAAGAGCAAAACTAGAACAACAACGAAAAAAAAAAAGCAAATGTTGAAAAGGCACATGCATGATGATCGTTCGTGGACGCCCATCTATTGCTTCATGGCGCCCTCTAGGTGGTGGTCGTGGTGGTTGTGGTGTTGTAACAGGCGGGGTTAGCCTGGCCTATTGTTCCGCCTGAGCATCTCCAGAATTATAGGGGACCGTCACCATGTGTTACACAGCCCAGTGTCTCGCAGGAAAGCCATGAAAATCTGTTGCACGCTCCTCCCTCGTTGCCGTGGGCCCTCCAAGAAAAAATGACATCTTCAAATGTCCCGTGCCTGAGACAACCTTTTTTGCAAGCTGCGTACCATCGCTTATCTTTCCCTATCAAACTGCGGCCAAAGCCAGATAAAATGTTCGATGTCGCCGATGTCACCACAAAAGGCACAAAACGGGGAAGCGCCTCGCCCAGTTTTGAATCACCAAGCCGGGATGTATGCGGAGTCATTTCTTATCCGGTAAAGCAGCGTCCTCTACAGTTGCTTCCACCGAATGCTTTCCTATACAATAGATGCCAAATTTGCAGTAGCAATGTTAGGCGCTGTGCGCATTCACAATGGCCTCTGTACTGGAGTGATCGGGATCAGCCTATCGGGGTTTACACGTTACGCACTCATTTGAGCGTATACGTATACCATATACGATTCGTAGTGCTCATATATTCTTGTCGATTTGAACCACTGTGCTTGACTTATAACTCTCCCCGCGCGAGAAATATCAATAAATTAATCAATTAATCAATATTTATTTATTTATTTATTTATTTATTTATTTATTATTCTCTAGGTGAATGGGCTTTTTGGTGAGCATTATGCGACCTAATTACATGGCATGACTTAAGGCCATTTGGCGTCGAATCAGTACTGACGAAACTTCAAAACCTTATATAAAACCTTAAAACATGTTTGTAGCAGAATGAATTTACATCATAGACTAGAACGCGCAAGCGAAGTACAAGACGAAAAGATCGTGTTAAGAATTTTCATATACAATCCGTAAACACAAAAAAAAATGATCTGCCTAGCTGTAATTACAAATCTTCAGATTTTTTCTCTCACTTTGCGTACTGTGCGATGTCAGTGCACGTTAAAGAACACCAGATGGTCGAAATTTCCGGAGCCCTCCACTACGGCGTCTCTCATAATCATATCATGGTTTTGGGACGTTAAACCCCAGATATTATTATTATTCTCTCACTTTGCATACCTTGCGCTAAAATTGTGAGAATTTGAAAAAAAAAACATGCAAAAGCTTGTGAGTGCAATAAATTGTGTAAATTTATATCCTTCTGGCAAAATATGAGACAACTGAGTGTCCACTTTACAGATCCTAACCCCAAGGAAGGCGTATTCTACTACACGGATTACAAGAACTGCGTCGTCGAGGACCTCGAGTACCACGGACGTCGTGAGTTTATTCGCAGACTTCTTTTGGGGAAAATAGAGGCCCTTTTAAATGCGAAGCATTTCTTAGCGAACTTCGGCGACTTTGAGCGTATCTATCTATCTATCTATCTATCTATCTATCTATCTATCTATCTATCTATCTATCTATCTATCTATCTATCTATCTATCTATCTATCTATCTATCTATCTATCTATCTATCTATCTATCTATCTATCTAGCCGCCTACGACTTTGTGCTCTCCTGGCCGTATCGTTAATGGGATTTATACCAAATTTGGTATGGCATATCATGACTGTATGGCGAACACAAATGGCTGGTCATATCATGAAAATCATGAATAACTTGTCATGAAAAGTATGATTTACATGCCACGCTCATGGCGCGCTCGCGGCCGTTTCGTTAGCTTGATATACACCAAATTTGGGATTGAGTGACGTGACTGTATGACGAACATCAATGACAAGTGATAATATGGAAATCATGACTTGTCATGTGCGACATGACTTGCATGCCACACTCATATGGCGCGCTCGCGGCCGTTTCGTTAGCTTTAGATACACCAAATTTGGTATTGAGTGACGTGACTGTATGACGAACATAAATGACAAGTGGTAATATGGAAATCATGACTTGTCATGTGCAACATGACTTACATGCCACGCTCATGGCGCGCTCCCGGCCGTTTCGTTAGCTTGCGATACACCAAATTTGGGATTGAGTGACGTGACTGTATGACGAACATAAATGACAAGTGGTAATATGAAAATCATGACTTTTGTCATGTGCAACATGACTTACATGCCACGCTCATGGCGCGCTCCCGGCCATTTCGTTAGCTTGAGATACACCGAATTTGGTATTGAGTGACATGACTGTATGACGAACATAAATGACAAGTGGTAATATGGAAACCATGACATGTCATGAGCGACATGACTTGCATTCCACGCTCATGGCGCGCTCGCGGCCGTTTCGTTAGCTTGAGATGCACCAAATTTGGGATTGAGTGACGTGACTGTATGACGACCATAAATGACAAGTGGTAATATAAAAATCTTGGCATGCATGTCATCTACAACGCCATTGACATGCCACGCTCATGGTGCGCTTGCGTCCAGTTCGCTAGCTTGATATACGCCAAAATTGGTATTGCGTGACGTGACTGTATGACGAACATAAATGACAGGTCCTAACATGTAAAACATGACATGCAAATTATGTAAAGAATGATTTGCTTCTTCCTGGCTGCTTCGCATCACATGGATTCCCCACAGTGCGTGCACGATCTGCCGGCTTTTTTTTTTTTAATCTCAACAAACGAGAAGAACATTGTCACAACAGCGTATTCAATGAGTAGGATACAGTGCAATAGGCATGGTTCGCATGATCTTGTGCGCAATAACTCGAACATGTGTAGACACGTGACCCACAATACTGCCACGCGCGCGTTTATTTCGTTATTTTGACAATTCTTGCACACTTCGACCGACATTTCTACGACTACGCCTGAACAGTCAGTCTCGAGACCTGAAAAAATGTCGGCAACTTGCTCGGCTTAGTACCGATGCCAGTCAACAGGATCGCAAGCCGCGGTACGACATCTGTCATCGTGACGTCTCTCTCTATCCTAGCGACGAAGTGCTCCTTTGGACGCGTACTCGTGTTCCCGTATTGTGTGATAAGTTCCAGTCGCGACTTCTTGGAATTGTATAATTAGAGAACAAACATATCCTGTTAACTATCGTATCACTCCCGTTGACGTTTCTCCCGCTGCTGTGGTTCGGTGTTAGTCCACGTTTCGCGTCTAAAG
>JALIZH010003447.1:0-10020 GCA_030522465.1 Rhipicephalus appendiculatus | reverse complement strand
CGTAATTCACAGTATTCCCTATTAAAATGAACACCAAAATTTTCGACGCAATGTTTATAGTTCGCATTAAATTTGGCGAAGAAATCCAAAAATATTGCGGCGAGCAAAAAGAAGACGCCCGCGCCACCACCTTCAAATATTTGTTTCGCGCGCTCGGAGCGTTCTTTGGAAATAAAATTGTCGGTTCCCTGCACTTCGAATGTGCCGCCACATCATATAAAAATCCCAGACAAAACAAAAATATTGACCGGACATGCATGTTCGATCTTTCGTGGAATAACGCACCTGCCTTACTATCTCTGTGCCGTGGTATTCTGTCCGTAATTCGCCAGGTTGGCTCTGTTTCGTAAGGGAAGTAAACAGAGAGTGTTAGAACACCGCACGCAAAGCTTGCCGGCATTGCGGGCGTAGCGTTAGCGTTCGTCACTTAACGGGGAGCACGCAAGAGCCTAGCGTACGACGCATGCGCAATGCAAACGCAAAGCTTCGCGTACGCTGTTCTAAAACTCTCTAAAAGCGGCACTGCTTGCAGAAGCAGAGAACGCTGCTGATGTAGAAAGAAAAGAAGACGATTCGGCAACGCAAGCTTTGCGCTGGTTCTGCCATTGCTGGTCAGTCTCCAATAGTATAATGCTTATTTAAAACGCTTCATTACACTATCAATAGCTTCTCTCATGCTTTCCTTGGATTCAATATGTGTTGCCTTATTGAGGCTGTGGTTAACTGAAATAGGCCCTTGGTTCCCCTTCCTTTGTTGTTTAGATAATGGGTTGCGTAATAAGAAATACTAAAACATGAGAACTTTACTTGCTCCATATCTAGAAGCGAAACCGGCTCTGTAGCAAAGATTCTGGATGCAACGCTTTAGCGAAAAAACAAGCAACTAAATCTTCAGCAATGACGAACTAGTAATATTAATTGCTGGAACTTTACACGCCAAAACTACGATATGTTTATGAGGCGCGCCATAGAGGAGGTCTAGACTGGAAAAACGATGTCCTACAGCACGCGCTTAGCGCTTAGCGGGCGTCTCGCATTCCCTGTCGCGGCAGAAGAGTGTGCCGGAAATTTCGACCACCTGGGGTTCTTTAACGTGAATTTACATCTACGTACAGCATCAAAATCCAAGTGCTAGTGGATTTTCGCCTGGTTCGAAAATGCTAGAGCCGCAGCCACGATCAAACCGGTGCCCTTCGTGTCGGCAGCCGAGCACCGTAACCACTGACAGCAATTCTCTAAAAAAAAAAATTCTGTGATTCGAACCCGTGCCGCATTCATCGCACGTGAGTCGTGAGGACAGGCGCTCAACCATCTAGGCCACAACGCACACCGGTCGCGGGGCGGTAAAATGCGTCTTATCAAGATACAATGGTCGAAGACGCGACTCGAAGACGCGACTGCGTTGTAGAAAACTTCATTTTGGAACGTGTTTTTCTTCACACAGAAGCATGATTGCGGCCTCAAATGAAAGCTTCGTCTCCGTACTACTCAGATCTGCGAGCACTTTGCAGGATTCCGTCTATCTTTTTCAGACGGCCCGTTTTTGTCCCGAAAAACGAGGCGTGATTTCGGCCGCTTCCATAGGACCCCATTGTTTAAACTTTAGTCGTCGTGGGAACAGAATGTGAAGCCCCGATGTTAACGATGCTGCATTTGTTAAGTGCGGTACAGCTCCTAGAAGGTGCCCCTTTAAGAAGTTTTGGAAATTGCGCCTCTACGATTTTTTATCGTCGAAAAATGACCCTGTCCCATTGAAAACGTGAGAGCTTCCAGCAGTGGCCGCTAGGAGCGCTGATCATCCAATGCCCCCGAAAGCTGGATCTGGGCATGTAAATGGCATTGTAGATGGAATACATGCCAAGATTTTCATGTTACCACCTGCCACTTATGTTCGCTTAATTTTTTACCTCGAATGCGTTCGTATTCTCGCGCTCTGCTGATCGTGCAGACGCCATCCGCGTTCCAGCGTTTCAATTTCCGGACACTTTGTCAATTCCAAAGTGTGTTCCTCGAACGCCTGTGCCCACTGAGACGGGGTCGGTCAGAATGGAACGTGATACGCGCGTGTCCCTCTTTCCATGATTAAGCCCCAACCACTGGCACGCGTATGCTCGCGTACGCTCGCGCCTACGCGTCAAAAGCGGCGTGTCGCGCCTGGTGGAGGAGGAGGGCGCGCAACCACTGGTACGCGTCGACGCACACGCGCTCACGCGTCGACGGCTGACGCGCAGTGTTGCTTGATCTTTTGATTTAAAACTGTCCAAGTACAGCACAGCCGGGCGCATTGTCAATCGAAGTGAGTTGGCACGTTTTAGAAGATATAAAGAGCGCGTTGAAATATTGATTGCGCTTCACTCACCACTGTTTTGACTTTTAAGACGTAACTGCCATCGCAATGACCAAAGTAACAACCGCGGTATGCACAAGTAATCGACATCGGCGCGTGCGCTGCTCCCGTACTCTACTCGCTCTACTCCCGTGAACGAAAGTGAACGAAAGTTCGCGTAGATCTCGGCATCACGGGGCACAGCCAACGACTCTTGCGAAATCGACAATGCTTGTACGATTGCATTATTGACGCCTGTTCACGGCCTTGTTATTAGTGCTCAACAGGAATATAATCATCCTGTTCATGAAAATGGTTCTGCCCTTGCTGTTGCTAAAAAGAAGCGAACCGCACCATCGATGGGCTTGACGTTGTCTCTTGGCGCGTACTTTAGTTAAGAAAAAAAAAATGAAATGAAAGGAAAATGGACGTTTGCTGCGTAGTCTAAACGAGGTGCCCTAAAACTTCGGTGCATAGCAACTAATGCGTTTTACATTACCAAAAAAGACGGCTTTTCCACGTACCACGGGCGTCACCATGACTAATATTCGAGCTACCTAATGTCCGTTACAGTTTATTACATGGGGACAACATTGAAGAGTTTGAACACTGGAGCAGCCATAGATACTAACTCAATTTTTTTCAATAGCATGGAAATGAGAAACAAGCATTTCTGGAAACTCCCATTTACTTAAAGGGACACTAAAGGCTAATAACAATTTATGTCAGAGCGAAAGCTCAATGTATGACAACGTCTAAAATGGCAATATTATCAACAGCAGTGCCCTACTTACCGAGAAATTAAGTTAAATGTATCACACGACGTGCGCCACGAGTGGCACATTTGCGAAACGATCCGTGATGACGTGAGAGCTTCTGGCTACAATAATCCGTAGTAATCACTCCAGCTGCAATAAAAAAAGAAGCTTCCGTGCATTACAACACGTAATAAAATGCTCCTTGTCCGTTTCTGTTTGATTCATAGAAAAAGGAACCGCCTAGGAAAGGCGCGAGTGGTTCAAAAATTGCGTTTTCGCTTGGTTAGGCTGGATAGGTGACGCCATCTAGCGGAGCCCAGTTGCACCAAGCAAGCAGAGTATTGTTCAATGGCGGTTGTTGTTGCTGTGGCTCCCGCTACTTTCGCTCTGCTGCTGCTAGTGTCGGCGGCCGCGCAGTAAAGGCGGGCAACGTTGGGCACGGAAATAGTGACATCAGAGATTCTGAATGCTTAGGCGGGTGATTTGAAGTGCGCTAACGCGATGTGGACCACTAAAACGTGATTTTATTTCAAAATAAGCATTTCCTTGGCACGAAAGTAGCACTACGAGGTTTCTGGACCGCTATTTGAGCAATCAACGTCGACTTAATATTTCACTTTAGTGTCCCTTTAAGTCCCTCTAACAACAAAATACAGGTAAACTGTAGCACTGCCAATAGGGCTCGACTTTCTTGTTTTCACATAAATGAACATGCACTGTTCACCACAAAATACGCATCGAGTAAATATTTAAACATTCTATTCTCACGCCGTATATACTTCCAGGCAGTGCACGAAACATACTCAGATACCTGCTTATTGTTTTCTTGCACAGCTTGATGTTTTAAGAAAGACAATCACGTCTGTAAAACAAAGCAAAAATAATGGACCTATAACATGTTATACAGCATTTGGTTCATGTAGTGGGAGAGTGCAAGAATTTTTTTTTCTCTGAAATAAGATGAGGGCTGTGATGGTGTCGATACATTGCATAATTCTTGCTCGAAATGGCTCAGAAAGTGAATTTGTGAGCAGCGCTTTTGGTGAAAATATCATAGGGCCTATCCTGTTCCAGAAGCTTGTAACAACGAAAAGAACTTTTTAAAGGCTCTAATAAGCACAAAAATGAAGTAGCATTCAGGTTTACAAATCACCAGGTTATTATCATGAATATGCTGGTGCATCCAGTGCACATTTGCACTTCATATTTTACAGCATTCATTGAAGTAATAAATCACACCTGAAACTTCATGACGTGACAGATATCGGCCATAAGGTTGAACCTCAGCACTGTATAGAAGGCTTTTGCATGTTGTCTGTAGTCAAAATATCCTCTATCGCAACAAACCACACCTGAAACTTCATGACGTGACAGATATCGGCGATAAGGTTGAACCTCAGCACTGTATAGAAGGCTTTTGCACGTTGTCTGTAGTCGAAATATCCTCTATCGCAACAAACCACACCTGACACTTCATGATGTGACAGATATCGGCCATAAGGTTGAACCTCAGCACTGTATAGAAGGCTTTTGCACGTTGTCTGTAGTCGAAATATCCTCTATCGCAACAAACCACACCTGAAACTTCATGACGTGACAGATATGAGTCATAAGATTGCAGCTGTGCACTGTGTAGAAGGCTTTTGCACGTTGTCTGTAGTCGAAATATCCTCTATCGCAACAAACCACACCTGAAACTTCATGACGTGACAGATATCGGCCATAAGGTTGAACCTCAGCACTGCATAGAAGGCTTTTGCACGTTGTCTGTAGTCGAAATATCCTCTATCGCAACAAACCACACCTGAAACTTCATGATGTGACAGATATGAGTCATAAAGATTGCAGCTGTGCACTGTGTAGAAGGCTTTTTGCACGTTGTCTGTAGTCGAAATATCCTCTATCGCAACAAACCACACCTGACACTTCATGACTTGACAGATATCGGCCATAAGGTTGAACCTCAGCACTGTATAGAAGGCTTTTTGCACGTTGTCTATAGTCGAAATATCCTCTATCACAACAAACCACACCTGACACTTCATGACGTGACAGATATCGGCCATAAGGTTGAACCTCAGCACTGTATAGAAGGCTTTCGCACGTTGTCTGTAGTCGAAATATTCTCTATCGCAACAAACCACACCTGAAACTTTATGACCTGACAGATATGCGTCATAAGATTGCAGCTGTGCACTGTGTAGAAGGCTTTCACACGTTCTTGGTAGCCTAAATATCTCCTAACGCGACAAACACACCCGACTCTTCATGATACAAGATATATAGGTCATAAGATGGCAACCAACCTCTGTGTAGAAGGCTTTCACACATTCTTCGTAGCCTAAATATATCTTAACGCGACAAACCACGCCTGACTCTTTGTGATGCAACATATATCGGGCGCAAGATTGGAACCAACCTCTGTGTAGAAGGCTTTCACACATTCTTGGTAGCCTAAATATCTCTTAACGCAACAAACCACGCTTGACTCTTCGTGATGCTACATATATAGGTCATAAGATTGGAACCAACCTCTGTGGAGAAGGCTTTTGCACGAGCTTGGTAATCTAAATATCCTCTAACTCACTTACAAGCTTCTTAGCTAATTAGCTGTCCAGCTGTAAACAAAATGTGTGTTATATTTAAGTGAACTGTAAAACAATCGAGAAACACCATTGTTCGCATTCTCCCTATTTTATGAGTATCAGAATAGACTAGGGAGAATATGTGTCAGAATTGGCAACCTGCAAAAAAAAAGGTGTGTGCAACTGGGCATGTGCTAATGTGTAGTTGCATGGCAGAGAAACAGAACAAGAGTCAAGAAGTGAAATAGCAGGCAACACAAGCAGCACTTAATCATGCAACTTTCTTTTTCGATCCCCACACTCGCGCACGTTCGAGCTTCTATTTTATACATGAATGTAAACCAGACCGCTGACAGCTGAATGTGTCGGCGTCGCAGGTACACGGCACGAAATCACGTCACGCTGCTACCAACAAACGCACGCTTGTTGTTAGCTTGACAACGTACGCAAACGCTTCGGATTTGCACCGAAGCCAACCAATGTTTCAACGTCGTAAAATCCGCAAATCCATTCATGTACGTCGTCACATTACCGAAATGTGTTGGCAAGTGCGAGGTTCGCTTTCGGCAATGATGAAGCGAATGGCGATGTTGAAAACAAACACACTGCGGATAAAAACTCCAGTGCAAGCGCCACGCCATGTCTCGGGCATCATATATCGTGTCTACGTTGCAACGGACACAACGACCGTCAATTTCCTTCAACCAGAGTTCCTCACATGAGCGGGTTCACACGAAATCGACGGTAAGCCTACGCTGAATGCAGACGACACCGCTCTGAATTGACTTCGCAGTAGGCGAGGGCTCACGCTCAAGACCTCAAACCTTCGAAGCATCTCTGCACTCGTTTCGAACACAGATAAACACAGATCAAAGCACAGGAGCAGCGACACGCCGCAGTAGTCGGTACGATGTTTTGACTCTGCAGACGATCGCACTCAAAACCGGCGCAAGGGCAGCCGGCAGGCATTCGCTAGATTTGTCGGCGTCGCTCGAACTCGGCACGAAACCGCATCCCACTGGTAACACTCCCAGTCGTTCGCCGTGTCGCTGTCGTACTAGATGACGACGCGGTCACTCAGGAACGTTTCGACCGTAGTTTCCGTGCGTGAGCCCGCCGAAGCATCGCCGAAGAGGCGACGGCCATTAGGCATAGTGGTCGGAGACATCGCGGCCTCTGATTGGTTGGCGCCGCCGTACGCGTGGTGACGCAGGCGAAAATTTCAAGCAGTGCTTGACCCCCTCGCGCCTCGAAGCGCCGCGTTGCGTATACCACTCCGCGGCCGACGCTGAGAGACGCATTTGACGCGTAGGCGCGAGCGTACGCGAGCATACGCGTGCCAGTGGTTGGGGCTTTAGAGACGCTGGGAACAGCGACGCTACGCAACCAAAGCGCGAGCGCTGTAGAGTCCAACGCGACCGACGTCCGTTTGCGCTACCCCAGCGCCCACCTGGCACTGTGCCAGGGCACGGCTGGAGGGACGGACGGACGACCGGACGGACGGGCGGACGTGAATATGAGACATTAAAGGCTTTCATCTTAAAATTTGGTGTATATCAAGATGGTTAAACGGGCACAAGAGTGCTATGAGCGTGGCATGCAAGTCATGTTGCACATGACATGTCATGATTGGCATATTACCACTTGTCATTTATCCTCCTCATACAATCACGTCGCTGCATACCAAATTTAGCGTATATCAAGCTAGCGAAACGGCCACGGGAGTACCATGACTGTGGCATGCAAGTCATGTTGCACAGGACATGTCATGGTTTCCATATCACCACTTTTTCATTTATGCTCGTCATACAGTCACCTCCCTCAATACGAAGTTTGTTGTATATCAAGCTAGCGAAACGGCCAGGAGAGTGTCATGAGCGTGGCATGCAACTCATGTTGCACATGACATGTCATGATTTCCATATTACCACTTGGCATTTATGTTCTTCATACAGTCACGTCACGCAATACCAAATTTGGTGTATATCAAGCTAGTGAAACGCCTGTCAGGGCGCCATGAGCGTGGCATGTAAGTCATGTTCTATATGACATGCAGGTCATGATTTTCATATTACCACCTGTCAGTTATGCTCGTCATACAGACACGTCTCTGAATACCAAACTTGGTGTATACCGTAAAATGAGGTTACTTTGTGACTGCAGGGGTTACTTTGTGACACGCGCTCGGTTTTCTGTACTTTAAATCTCGCGCCACGACCAGGCGCCGCCGAAAAACTATAAGCCACCCAACAAGCTCGCCTGACATGCCGTGCCACTTAGCAACAGCCGGCCAATGTTCCCACGCTCCGGAGCCACTCTAGACTCTGACATGTTCAATGGTGTTTTAGCGTGCATTGTTGAAGCACCGTAAACTTTGTGCGCTCGACCCGTCCGCACGAGAAAAACAGAGAAAACAGGTATTTACTTGTGATTGTTAATATGTAGGCTAAAATAAACTGTAATAAAAATTTAATCAAGTCACGTCTGTTGAAGTTTATAGAAAGGAAACTGAAATGTTGATACTTCGCGGGGTAACTTTGTGGCATCGCCAATTGTAACAAAGTTAGCCCACTTTGTTTTTAATTTAAATTATATGTTGTTTTGTTGAAAGGAGGAAGATGCTCAACGTCCCAACGGTGAAAAGCGTATCAGTTGCCGATGTAGAAGAAGCGAGCAAGACAGGAAAACCGACAAACAGAAAGAAGGGCAGCTCTTCCTCCCGTATCAGAGCTAGACGACCTAGGAAGAGGTCTTCTCTTGACGACAGCCCAGAAGAAAGCACTGACGGCGATTGTACATAACGCAAATAGACTTTTGATGGGGTAACATTTTGTGAGCCCTTTTTTTCCCAATAATATTCAGCCAAAAACAACGTTGTCACAAAGTTGCCCCACACGACGGGACAACATTCTGACAGCTTTTAACCTGAATACAGCCGTTTTAAATAAAAATGCGGATTTGTAGAACATACCATCGTGTGAGGGAATGTTTCAGCAACGTTATGGCACTATTCATTCGCCTTTATGTTGATAATTGTTGAGTGAGAGAATGAAAACGTACGAAATCTGTCACAAAGTAACACCGTTTTACGGTATCAAGCTAGCAAAACGGCCACGAGAGTGTCATGAGCGTGGCATGCAATTCATGTTGCACATGAGATGTCATGATTTCCATATTACCATTTGGCATTTATGTTCGTCATACAGTCACGTCACGCAACACCAAATTTGGTGTATATAAAGCTAGCGAAACGCCTGTCAGGGCGCCATGAGCGTGGCATGTAAGTCATGTTCTATATGACATGCAGGTCATGATTTTCATATTACCACCTGTCATTTATGTTGGTCATGCAGAAATGCCTCATCGTACGAATTTTTTTATATATCAAGTTAAGAAAATGGCCCAGGAGCACTATGGCCATGGCGTGTAAATCATAGTTTTCATGACAAGTTATTCACGCTTTTCATGATATGACCAGTCACTCCTGTTTGTCATACAGTCATGTTATTCCATACCAATTGTGGTATAAATCCCATTAACGATACGGCCAGGAGAGCCCAAAGTCGTAGGCGGCTAGATAGATAGATAGATAGATAGATAGATAGATAGATAGATAGATAGATAGATAGATAGATAGATAGATAGATAGATAGATAGATAGATAGATAGATAGATAGATAGATAGATAGATAGATAGATAGATAGGCTGAAAGTCGCCGAAGTTCGCTAAGAAAGGCTTCGCATTTAATACTTGAGTTGGGGCCTGTGTGGTATGGGCGCCAACGCGCGAGTGTGCCTGTGCGTGCGGCGTGAAAGAAGACGACGAGGACGGTGAGACACGTGCAAAAGCGGCGTGAACACGAGGAGAGGCGTGCGGAAGAAGAAAAGAAAGTGGCAGACGGTGTAAGTCGTTGGATGCAGTCGAGTGGACGGACCCGAGTGTCGTACTTCAGCGTTGCGGTCCACGAGTTGACGCTACAGTAGTGATGCAGAACTATCGGAAAATTGACTATCGATAACATCGAGAGTTTCTTTGAACTATCGATAGCGTAAAGAAACTATCGATAGTACTACTATCGATACTATTATCGATAGTGCAATCGATAGTACTGTCAGTAGTAGTAATGTCGGTAGTATTGCTACCGACATTACTATCAATAGTATCAATAGTGCTTTGACTATTTCTGCTGTTGGCGGCTGGGGGGAAATATTTGGCGAAATAAGTATTCCAGCAGTGAAAATGCGGCAATATGTCCATCAAAACTAGCAGTTGCTCCGTGTACGAATACAACCGTTGAGCGAAGCTCCTTACCCCCGTATTCAAAAACGCTCCTTGACTTGAAATTCAAAG
>JALIZH010003445.1:0-14795 GCA_030522465.1 Rhipicephalus appendiculatus | reverse complement strand
GCCAACGCTCTCCCCTCCTCGCCAACGCTCGGCGGCTCCACGCAACAGGCCGCACCGTGTGCGCTTTGATCCAGCGGCCGTGGTATGACAATGCCGAATGTAGGTGGCAACATGAGTTACCATATCCGGCCAATAATATTGCGGCGACAAGAGTGCTAGTGTCTTCTTCGCTCCGACATGCCCAAAATGTTTATGTGTGTTCTTAAGAATGGTTGGGCGTAGTTCATGGGACACATAGATCTTCTTTAGTCCTTTTCTTTTGACGATGACTACGTTGTTTTCCAATGAATACGTTCCTTTTGGGCGCTCATTGCTGCATCGTTGATGTTCATCGTGGGACAGAAGTTGAACTATTGGGGCTGTGGAGAGTGCATCCGCTTCGACGTTGCTTATGCCCTTTTGATGTTTGATGTTTACTTCATACATCGATAGTATCAACGACCACCGGAAGATACGACCTTGAGGATTCTTAATATTCTTCAGCCACTGTAGTGCAGAGTGATCCGTTACAACAGTGAATGGCTTTCCATGAAGGTAGCAATGCCATTTATCAATGGCATCTATAATGGCAAGGCATTCTCTTTCTGTAATAGCATAATTGACCTCGTGCTCAAGTAGTTTGCGGGAGTAATAGGCAACGGGATGTTCCTTGCCTTTTGTCGTCAGGTTGCTTCAGCACTGCACCAATGCCTTCGCCAGATGCATCACAGTACACAGTACATGGTCTCGAAGTGTCATATATGCGAAGCACCGGTTCTTCAGTTATACGCTCCTTCAGTTCCCGAAAAGCTTGATCGCATGCTTCTGTTTACGTCCACTTGCTTCCTTTGTGGAGTAGTTTCGTGAGTGGGAGAGCGATGTCGCTGAAATGAGGGATGTACTGACAGGTAAGTGTTTACAGTACCCAGGAAACGCTGGAGGTCTTTCTCTCGTTTAGGTGTCGGAAATTTGATTATTGCAGCCACGTTACTTTGCTTAGGTGTCACTATTCCTTGTGAAATTTTGTGGCCCAAGTATTCAATGCTGGATCTTGCAAATTGGCACTTTTTTCCGTTTCAATTTTACGTTCTCTTCTTTAAGAGCTTTGAACAGTGCCTCGAGGTGTCGTATATGATCGTCAAATGTCTCTGAGTATACGACCACATCGTCAAAGTAATTGCTAACATTAGTGAGGTGATGTTTGGCTATTATTGATTTCATGGCTCTTTCAAATGTAGCCGGAACGTTCTTTAACCCGAACGGCATTACCAACCACTCATAAAGACCATTAGTCGTGACAAACGCAGTTTTTTGAATGTCGTCGGGATGCATTCGGACATGCCAATATCCCGACGTAACATCTAGGGCAGTGAAAAGTTCGCCTTTCCCAAGCGGTCCAGAATGTCGTCTATACGTGGAATTGATTGATAGTCGGGTACCGTTATGGCGTTGAGCTTGCGATAGTGAATACATAGACGAGTACGTCCTTCGCCTTTGTTTTCCGCTAAGATGACCGGTGCGGCATAGGGTGACAACGAAGGCCTCACAACACCTTGCTTAATGAGGGCGTCAACTTGTTTGTTAATTTCCGCTTTGTCGGCCTGTGAACATCTGTATGGTGCTCGAGGAATAGGGACAGCATTGGTTAGTGCAATTCTATGTTGCTCAGTTGTGATGCATCCAAATTCTGTCTGGGATTTCGAGAAGATCTCGTCATACTTATTTAAAAGAGAGTCGAGCACTGCTCATTCATGTTCTGGCAAGTTTTCTGAATGCAGGGTTCTCATCAGCGGTGCTTTAGTGGTTTTCTTTTCATTGTGATTCGACAGGTTCAAATTTTCACGTCCTTGTGTTACTGACTGGCTTTCAAAATTTACAGAAAGATTGAAGTACGAAGCGCTGCCTAGGCCAATACTTAATTGTGTTCTCATGCCTCGCACAACGTGTACATAAACTTTCCTTGTGACATTCCCAATTTGCAATTGAATGTTTACGCGACCCAAAGTTCGAATGCTTGAAGTAACTTGCTGCACCATGATGCTGGAGTCTCTCATCAACTGAAGCTTGAGCTGTTTGTACACATCTTCACTGATGCAAGTAATTGTTACTCCTGTATCAAGAATTGCAGTTACTGGGCTTCCGTTGATGAGAGCATCGAACTGTATTAATGAAACTCTGGGTCGCTCTCCTCGTTTCCCCTGTCTAGTCTCAATAGCGGACACGTTGCCGCGGCGCGGACATTCGTTGTGCCAATGAAACTGTCGTGGGAATCCAGCAGCTGAGCAATATCTACATTCATTTTGTCGGACACGCGGTCGAGAAGTTAATGTTGGCTGCTGCGGTCTGCTGAGGAAACGTGAAGCTCTTGATGTAGTACTAGGAGTACAAGTAATGGAAATTCCTCTCACCCGTCTTAAAGATATCTCGACCCGTCGGGCAACGGCGAGCCACTCTGATGACGAGTTGAATGACAGTCCGGTGAGCGCCAGTTCCACATCAGGAGGAACACCGTCAGTCAGTCCAGAAATGATGTGGCACTCTTTAAGGTCGGCCAAGGAGCCCAGTCGTTTTTTCTCGTCGTAGTAGGCCTCGATGGTCTGCCCTCCTTTTAGCCGGTAGTGGATGAAGAGACGGAAAGCATCTCCGTCGGTCGTAGCAAAGCGGTTTCGCAATTCGCGCTTTATATCGTCCCCTCTCTCGACATTGCCGAAAATGTCTGTCAGGTACCACTTGAACACTTGCCCTTCGATGTATTCGCTGAAGTTACTGGCCCGATCGCGGTGTGTCCACGATGCCTCGGTCGCCTTCTTGTCGAAAAGGAGTAGCCACTTGTCGACGGGGACGTCTTCTAGTGTTCCCTTGTACTTCGGTATGTTGAGCGGAGGCTTTGGCCTGCCATGGCAGGTTGATGAGGTCGATCCTGTCGACTTGTGCGACGTTAGAGAACAGAGATACGTTGTGGTTCAGATGCCACCCATTTATTCCAATGCACGCGCACTTCTTCTTCCTCGGGTTCTCCTTCCATCGCCTTGTTCTTACGTTATATATAGTATATATGTGTGTGTCTGTGTGTGATTGTGTGTGTGTGTGTGTGTGTGCGCGCGCGTGTGTGTCTGTGTTTTCACATGTGAGCCCCCCCCTCGAAAAAAAGTTTCTGTATACGCTCATATGGGAACCATTGGGAAGGGACTATCAATCTCATTGAGTTGGCCCACTCCAGGGCGCGAGGGGTAGCTGTCCGCAGCCATGGAGGACCTCTGAGTCAACCTGGAGACTTGGTAAATAGAGATCCGCCATCTACTTACAATGAAGTTACCCAGCACTTCGCTATGGATAGGAGAGTTTTTCCACCTCCACATAGGAAGTTAAATAGAGCGCAGGCACTGACATTGAGGTTACTTCTAACAGAAACATATCCTAACCCTGCCTTTCTCCACAAGCTTTATCCTGATGTTTACTTACCTAACTCGGGTACGAAATGTGGCGGTTTAGCCACCTTACACCACGTGCTCTGGGAGTGCCCTTCGGTACGTGGCACTGATACGACATCGGCCAGCAAGTGGGCCTCCGCTCTGAGGAGTCCGGACATACAATCACAACTTTGGGCTGTCCAGAGGGCCCACGATGCGGCAGTAGGTCTCGGCCTTACTGTCCCGTCGTGGGGAGCGGCCCGCCGTGTGCTAGGGCACACGCCTTCGGACATTTATTAATAAAGTTTTTCCAAACCAAACCAAAACGCCACTGCTTGAGGCCCATGTACTGTGCGATGTCAGTGGACATTAACGAACACCAGATGGTCGAAATTTCCGGAGCCCTTCACTACGGCGTCCCCCCTCTCAATCCCATGGTGGTTTTTTTCTAATTGTAACTTTGAAATTGACATGACACGAAACGTCGCAAGCACTTGTTCGGTCCCATAGCCTAACTGGCTAGTACCGGGACCAATTGAATGACATGTCTACATAATTACGCAAGCGGTTACAACAGTGGGAAAGGACAACAACTTGATACAAATATTAAAAAAAAACACCTCATTGAATTAAACTGGGAATAACAACGGACAAAATAACCACTGATACAATAGTAACACTTAAGAACTACATATACAGTGCTTCATTGCAAGAGAAAAATTATTTGACTCTTTCACATCAATCGGTATGGCGTTCCAAACGAGAGCACCGTGTAATTCTACGAGCCTTCGACCGTAGGGATTTCTGGCAACCGGTAAATAAATTTTTTGAAGAAATATAGTTTCTTAGTGCGCAGAACATTTTAGAAAGGAGTCAGATAGGAAAGAGCGCACACTTACAACCAATTTATTGCACAGATTGGCGGGAATATATATACATCAAGAGGGCGAGAGTATGACACACAGAAAAGGGGGGGGGAATAATAGCGCATGCGCCAGAACATCTTATTCAAACTAGATTTACATTTTAACTTAAAAGATACTTGTACTCATTGTCCAACAGATTAACAGACGGGGCACTTACACACTCAGTTCCGGCCTTGCGTATCAAAAAAGCTTCATGTATTTCACGTGCCCTCTTGTCCCTATATCTCGCCATTACGCGGCATTCATCAAACATCGGGGTGCACCCACAATTGGCACAGTGACTTGCCAAGTGGCTGCCCACTGATCCGAGCATGAGATTTGCATGCTCCCTAAGGCGATCGTTCAGACACTGCCCTGTCTGACCGATGTAGTATCGACCACATGACAAAGAAAGGTGATACACAACGCCTATAATACATTCAACGAACATTTTTGTATGCCTCTTATTACACCGAACATTTGAAGATCCTTCGGAGTTGACTCTTTTGCACAAGGACCCTAGCTTGTTTTTTGCCGTGAAAACGACCTTCACCCCAGTTTTTTCAACAATCCTTTTTAGGCAGTGTGAAACTTTGTGCACATAAGGTATGGCAGAAACTTTCGGCTTTGGCTCTTCCTGAGTTGCGTGCTTTGCATTCTTTCCGTGCTTCATTTCATTCAGAAGTGACTCTGCAATGCCTGAGAGCAATTGATCAGGAAAGCCTGCTTTCTTAAGCCTGTCAACTTCTAAACGTTCTAGAACGTTCTAAAACGTTCTGCGCACTAAGAAACAATATTTCTTCAAAAAATGCAATACCAACCAGCCCAAGTAGCTACTCTTTTGCGGTAAATAAAGCACTTATTCGCTGCAGCTCTTGTACAGCGCGCGGGTAACGTAAAGGTGCTCAATGGGAATGGGTCATCATGTTTTATTATTCCGTGCACTATATCAGCAACACTGGAGACGTGAACTGAGTCCAGCGGTAGTATACGCACTTGTTCAAACAGTTGTTTTGTATTATCCGTCCTGTTTGAGAATGTAATGATCCTAATTGCCCTCTTTTGTAGACGGCTAATACATTTCAAATGGGTTTTATATGTACTGCCCCATGATGCTATGCAGTAGCTCAAGTGACTGTGCACGAATGCGAAATACAGAATGCGCAGAATTGTTGCGCCAAAACATTCACGGGCTTTTAGTAGCGTGTGACACCTATATGCTAGCTTGGAGCATGTTTTTTCTATGTGCGATTTCCAGTTCACATCCGAGTCAAACATGACCCCTAAGTACTTAAAGGAGGCTACTCGCTGTAGTAGTACTGTATCTTGAACTAAGTTAAACCTTGCAAAATCGAGTTTCTTCTTCCTAGAAAGAAACACCATGTATTTAGTTTTATCTGTATTGATATTTAGGTGGTTTCGTTTAAACCATAAATGTACTCTCTGTAACTCTTCGTTAATTTTATCTTCAATATCACTTAAGCTGTCACCAACAAAGATTAGTGCCGTATCGTCTGCATACATTAAAGCTTCGGAGTATTGTAGGACGGAGGGGAAATCGTTAACATACAGTGAAAAGAGAGTTGGTCCAATAACTGAGCCTTGTGGTACCCCACAGACTACTGATTGAGTTGAAGACAGGACACCATCCATTACTACTCGTTGTTGTCGTTCTGATAGGTAGCATTTAAGAAGCTGGTGAATTTTGCCCCGGAAGCCCCATAGCCATAGTTACTTAACATAATGTGGTGGTTGACGGAATCGAAGGCTTTCCTTATGTCAAGGAAGACTACGACAGAAATCATACTTTCGTTCAAGGCTTTGTTGACTTGTTGAGTTAATATCAGAACTGCGGTAGATGTAGATCTGTGTGCTCGGAAACCATGCTGGTTTGAGCAAAGTATGTGATGTTTGGATGCAAATGATGTTATCTGCGCTGATAGTATTTTTTCAAACATTGCATTAATTACACTTAACACAGATATCGGTCTGTAACTTGAGGCACTTGAACGGTCTCCATCTTTGTATACAGGAGCGACTTTGCCCAATTTAAGCTCATTTGGGTATATACCACAGTCCTGCCAGTGTTGAAACATGTACAGCAAATGGTCTGCCAGGATGTCTATGTTATTTTTTATTAATTTAACTGTAATATTAACGAGCCCAACCGCTTTATTGGCGCCTAACTGTTGGACTATTGACACGACATGGGGCATTTCTATTTCAAACATGGCAAAGCTATCAGAAACCGGTCTTCTGGGATGCGTGTGATCTCTAGTGTCAGGAAACTGAGCAGCCAAAGCACGCCCTACATCTGCAAAATAATTGTTAAAGTGATCCACCGTGTGTTGAGTTATACCATCAGGCAGTACACGTTTGTCCGAGTCAAGGCCGACCGCGGCTTTTGCTATCTCCCAAATTCTCTTGGTGTTGCCCTCAGCCTGTTCGATAAGCTTACCATAGTATTCTTTTTTTGGCTTCCTCATTAGGGAGACTGACGCATTCCTATAATATTTCAACTGATTTAAGTAATACACGTTGCTTCTCTGCTGCTTCCACTTGTGGTACTAGTGGTCTTTTTGCTCCAATATTTCCAGAATACTTGGTGTCATCCAAGGGCAAAGTGGCTTGGCGTACTTGCTAGTAGTTGTGGTGGTACTTAGTGACACCGCATTTTTAAGTGAGCATATGAAGTTACTGTATTCTATATTTACATCCTCGTCAGGGTTGGAAGATAAAACCCCAGAGACTGTTATTATTGCGATAGCAATTATCTGGACAGTCTCGGCTGGTTTTCGTCGTCGGCGTTGGCGTCGCCGTCATGTCCCGTGTATGTATATGTATCTATATATTAATAAAAGCCAAAAAGAAAAATAATTCAGAAAAATGTTTCCGACGCGCGGCATCGAACGAGGGACCTCTCGCTCTGCAGCGGGCGGCGCTAACCGCTGAGCCACGAAAGCGCACGTCCTTCGACGTTCAAACGGCGAGCTATTTATATACAGCGAGTTTTCACCGTGTTGTCAGCATTACCAGCGAGATGGCGCAAAGGCCGCGCTCAGCGGGCTTAGCTCGCCCCCACCGTCGCGACGCCCGCGCTCATCTCCCTCGCGCTGCCTCGCGCACTTTGCCCGGGGCGGTGAGGAGAGCCCAATTCTCCCCCACCGCGATATATCACGCGTACGCGTGATATATCGCGGTGGGGGGAGAATTGGGCTTTCGGCGGAACGATTGCGTTGTAGTTACCGAGCGCACGAAAGTCACTTCGCTCACGGCAGTCCCCCCCGTTTGTGAAAAGAACCTGCTTTTTTAAACACAGCAAAGTAACAACTGTGGCACTTGTTAGGTCGCGCTCGTCTGTACCTGTGAATACGTTTCGTGCGTCGTTTTTGTTTGAGCAGCGCGTTAAGTGTCGAGCTGTGAACGTTGTTAGTTATCTCGCGTCGTGTGCGTGCTCTTTTCGTGCGTCATGTGTGCGTGAACAGCGCGCTGCGTTTCGACCTGCTTGCCATTCGTCGCCTGACATTCCAATTTGTTGCTATCGCATTCGTTGCTTCGCCTTGTGGTCAAACTGTGACTTTTTTATTGCTTCGCTCCCCAGATCACGTGCGCCGATTTCTCCGGCGTGGCTTTGTAATAACTTTGATGGGTGAGAGAACGAGTACAAAGAAAGAGAGAGAAAGAAAGAAACAAAGAAAGAAAGAAAGGAAGAAAAAACGAGGTAGAAAGGGACAGATAAAAACTTTTTTGGCGAAAACGTTCCTCACGAGGGGGGATTCGAACTCGCGTACCGTCGGTGCGAAGGCTAGCCTCCTAACGACTCGGCTATTAAGGCAATCTTTTTTTCTTTCGTTGTATTCATTGCAATGCGTATTTGAATATTATCAGGATCGTTATAAAGTAGTGTTGTATTTGCTCAGCGACGATAATCACACAAGCACCAGAACGCAAGTGTTCACAGGCTAACATACATGCACTGTCGAAATCCAGAAAAACTGGAAAAAGTTTTCAAAATATACCACTCAGGGACGCTGGTAAGCATGACCACCTCATCAAAATGGGGTTCAGTCTCTTCTGATCTGAAATTCTTTGTAAATGTCCTTGAGATGAATAGCCATAAGATGTAATTGCACACTTCAAGCAATGGTTGTTTTGGAATTGCGATCTTGCGGACGTGTTTTCAACAAACTGTGCCTTCCTATAAAGAAAAACATATCAAAAGCCACTTCTCCGGAGACGTTGGGAGATGGTATGTGAATGGTAAGGTTTTTTTTTCCGAGTTTGTTGAAAGATATCCAAAGACAGAATGGCATTTTTTGCAGGTAATATAGCAACGTTCTATTGTATCTGGTACATCGCAAAGACGACAGTTAATCGAAGAAACCAAAATACTTTTTCTTTCTAACCATGATTTCACCGGCAGTGTATCTGTATGGAGTTTATGAGAGAAAGTTTTGGCATTAGGAGGGAGTATAAATTTTCAGGACTCATTTTAGTGCGCCATGTCGTGCAAGATCGGAATAGAATGAGCGTAAAATTGAGGGGGGAAAACACGGATAAAAAAGTCTTTATGTAATGTCCTGCGTGATACTGTGTATAAGTATTCTATGGAAAGCCGCACTTTGAGGATCCGGACAATGATGAAAACTTCCTGCATATATCCCTATGTGGTAAAAACATTGAGCTGGGGAGTGTGCGTCGGCGGTGACATATATTTGTGGTCGGTGTGCGGGGCCGATATTCGATTTGAAGTGCGCGCGAATCACCGTGATAGTGATGGTGACAGTGAAGAAGCGCGACTGTGCGCGTGTTCGTGCGTGGGCTCGAGGGAAGCTCTCGAGCGACGGGGACAAGCTCGGCAAGCAGCAGAGGCTCATCGGTGATCGGACATCGGGCCACGCCCCGACATCACGCCCTGCTGGTCCGGGCCCCGTCCTGGCTCCGACAATCGCGAGGTCCTGCCAGGCTGGGCTTCGCCCCACTTGTCCTCGGATCCTGTTCCAAGCGAAGCTCCCTGGCGGCTGGCTGCTGCTGTTCCTGTCGCGGGTCGAGGCGCTGTCCCAGGAGCTGTCGCGGTGCTGTTCGTGGCGCTCGACGTGGCGCTGTTCCCGTCGTCGCTCCAGGCGTCGACTGCCGTGCCGGGCGGGCATTCATCCGCTAGGCCGGGCTACGCCCCGGTACTGACTCAGCGAAGCTTGACACGCCCCGCCACTTGACTCTGACAGCGCCCCGGTCGACCGCACCGACTGACGCACCAAGGCGGACTACGGTGCAGTGTGAGTGGAGAAACTTTAACGTTAACCCCGCATAAGCCCGTGATCGCGCAGATGTTTGTGTCCCTTCTCGTCTCGTTTCTGCCTATGTATATAAAGTGGTGTCTCTTTGTTCTTGGGTGTTCTCTGTGTACGTCTGGTTAACGTGCGCCCACATTTGCCCACACCCTACAAATACGGGTGAACAGAAATATTTGAAGAAACAATAAAGTCAAGTAAAGCATGAACGATTGCAAGCTGAAAGAATGATCGAATTATGGGTGGAAACTGCCACAAAAAGCGGAGAAGCGCGATACTACTTGCCATAGATCAAAATTAACTAATGCCAGCCCTCCCTCCCTCCCTTACGTGTCTTAATCAGCTGTCCCGTCTCATTGGTTCAAAAGTCGAAGACCCGATGAAAGCGTTGTATTGTCACAAGGTCGTAACGTTGTAGAAGGCAGCAGTCGGCGGGTCCCCAGATTAAATTTTTATTTGGGTGAACCTCTGCCTGGTTAACGAGGAAGTCAGACTACAAGTGGTACGCACTGTATACTGATAGCAGCGAACGGAGCATCGGCCGTCGATAGTCTGATCTGTGGTTAGTTGCGTCGGCATTTATACATGCGGCATGGAACATTCGAGCCTTATCGCTGGTGATCGCGTAAGCACTCAAATAACAGAATGATCTTGAACAATTGCGAAGCTTCGCAAAGACTGCGGCGCGATCTGCGCCGAGCGTTGCTAACAGTCTTTGTGGCTGAAACATCACACATGAAAATTAATTTCATAAACGCGCGTGGCAATGCCGCCCTCTGAAAAAAGCATCACCCCGATGCTTAAAATAGAACATAGAAGTGAAAAAAATGCATGCAATACAAAAAAAACAATAATAAAGTAAGCTAAAAATTGGCTGTGGCTTAACTAAGTTATGCCTGGTTGTGTGTAGTGATAGGTGCGGTTAATCTTCTCCAGCCTCGCTTCGTCGGTGTTTATGCCATAGTGTTTGTGCAGCGGCGATTCTCGAAGCACCTATACTCAGGGGTAAAGCAAGTCACGCGAAACCACGTTAGACAAGTAAATCGATTTGACAAACATGCGTATATCAATGTTTACCACTATCGCCTTGTCCTCTTCTAACGAGTGGGCTAACTGTCAGCATCTCGTCAGTGTCGACCGGCACGTTCACCACGGGTCCGTTGATGCCACTCTCCGTTTCGCCAGTTAATGAGGCGTTGGACCTGAACGAAGGGGATACATGGCGAAATCAAACGTTCCGCCACGTCGTTCAACATCGATAGACATAGTTGCATCGGCGGGCAACAATACCCGTTACTCACGCTGTAAAGCGGGACCTTCTGTTTCTGTAGAAAGTTCCTACACGTAGCACTGCAAACACTCGCCACGGGTCCTCGTTCTTCAGCCCCCTCAGGTACGGCTAAACCGTGTCACGGAGTTTAGTACTTACCGGACTCACATCTCGCATATGCCAAAGTCTTTCGCAAATATCGCACACATATTCAAACGTATTGTCTGTAAAGCCCGTTTCAAACGTGCACGTCGCACTTGAACTTTCAGCCTGCCGAATCACATGTTCCGTGAAACGGCGAGCCTTTACGTCATCCATCTGCGTTGTATCGGCGGCTGGGCACGCCGATTTCCGAATACATCGCTCTGCCGTCTCTGTTCGATACGCTGAGCACGTTCTTCTTCTGTCCCCGGCTCGTTGCCTCCTACTGGTTTCATTCCATCGTTCATTCGCAGCCCTGGCACGAGATGCCGAACTAGATAGACTACGAACCATCCTCATCTGAATACACTAGCCTGGCCTCTTCGTATTTACGACGCTTCTCGGGGCGTGCGGCTCGTTCTTCCTCCGCCTCCTCCGCTCGATGCGTCGTATTCGTTTCGTTCCGACGACGCAGTCTGGCTTCCTTCAGTCTCTCCGACTCATACTCCATATTTTCCGACTAATCCGACGGAGCCGCCCTTTCTATATATACGACGCCACGCCATCTCCTCCTCTGTTGCTGCCACGCGGTTTCACCAGCTCCTCCTCTTACGTCATGCAACATGGCGCGGTGAGCGGCGCTGTTAGCTGCACCGGTTTCTAGGCAACGGCTCGAGCTCGCGGTGCAACCACAGGCCACGGCGAAACAGCGAGAGTACGGTCAATGTAGCTCTCGCTACAAAACTAGAGTCCTCAGTTCCTAAACGCGCATAGAATGGTTTAAGGCGCATAACATGCATAACACGCAGAGTTCGTGATGCCGTCGCGGACAACCTCCAAGTCGAGTGCGCCGCGACGTCGAGCTACTCTGTATCGCCGCACAACCCTAAGACCTCGTCGGCGTATTGGCGTCCACACCCAAACAAGGTTGCCCGCGTTGGTATTCTATATGGCGTCGTAGAAGATTGTAGTGGTTTTTTATGCGCAAACGGGCAAGTTGTCGGGCTTCTTCGGCGCGCTGAAGTTAGACAGTGAAGTCGAGGTTTTTCTCATCGGCGACAACTTGTCCGGCGGCATATGCGTCGTTACTTGTACGGTACTGTTGTATGCGAAAGCCACGTACGCAAGAATGGCGTCCCACGTCCTGTGTTCGACGTCTAGGTACATAGCCAGCATGTAGGCAATCGTCTTAATTAGACGCTCGCTGAGGCCATTCGCCTATGGGTGGTAGGCTGTGGTCCGGCGGTGACTTGTCTGGCTGCATCTCAGAGTCGCCTGAGTTAGGTCAGCAGTAAATGCAGTACCTTTATCGATGATGAGGATCTCTGGGGCCCCATGATGCAGCACGAAGTTCTCAACAAAGAACTTCGCTACCTCGGACCGCAATGCCTCTCGGCAGGGCTCTTGTCTCGGCGTAGCGGGTGAGATAGTCGGTAACTATGACGATCATTTTGTTTCCGGGAATGTCGGGAACGGCCCCGGTAAGTCCATCCCGATTTTCTGGAATAGCTGGCGAGGTGGTTCGATGTGATGGAAAAGTCCGGCTGGCCTAGTTCAGGGCGTCTTCTGTCATTGACAATCTCGGCAATTCTTTACCTAATGGCTAACGTTGGCAGTGAGGCTAGGCCAGTACTACTTTTCTTGTATCCTCACGAGTGTGCGGGAATATCCGAGTTGTCCAGCCGTCGGGTCGTCATGTAGTTTCCATAACCTCTGGACGCAATGCTGAAAGTATAAGGAGCAGGAAGTTGGCTCGAAGTAGCGAGAAGTTCTTTAGGAGAACTGCCGTTCCGTAAGAAAAAGTCCTTGCTTGAATACCTTCGGAACAGTGGTGGTCTTTCCCTCGAGGTATTCCACAAGACCCCCCCGGGTTCTGAGTCCGCTCAATGTCGTTCAGCAAAGTCGTCGGCAATTAGGGTTCCCAAGAAGCAGCCGCTCTCCTGGTCGTCGAGCGGCGGTGGTTCAACGGGGCGCGAAACAGGCAGTCGGCGTCGCGGTGTTTTCGTCCGGACTTGTAAACGATGGTAATGCCGAATTCTTGAACTTGCAGATTTCACTGACCAAAGGGACCTGCTGAAAGGTCTTTCAGGTTAGCTAACGAACACAAGGTGTCGTGGTCTTTTACAACTTTTAAAAGCCTCGGGTAAAGGTAAGGGCGAAATTCGATGTAGCCCTGATAATGACAAGGCACTCATTTTGTGTTGTGGCATAGTTGGCTTTCGCCTTAGACAGCGACCGGCTAGCATAACTGATAACCCTTTATAGTTCGTCAGTCCCTTGCACAAGGACGGCTCCGAGCCCTGTGCTGCTTGCGATGGCGTGAATTTCCGTATCGGCGTATTCGTCGAAGGGCGCAAGTATCGGACGCCACTGCAGGCGTCGTTTCAGTTTTTGAAATGTTTCGACTTGTGCCGTTTCCCACTTTAATGCCACGTTAATTTTTTCAGGTGAGTTAGTAGCTCGGCGATCCGTGAAAATTCATTTGACGAAACCTCTTTAATAAGCGCACAAGCCGAGAAATCGACGTGCGGCCTTTTTCTTGGTGGGCAGTGGAAATTCAGCGATGGTTGCTATTTCCCGTGGGTCGGGGCGAACTCGAGACTTGCTAATCACGTGGCCCAAGAACAAGACCTCCTCGTACGTAACGCGGCCCTTTCCTGGCTTCAGAGTCAGTGTGCAGGTCTTGCTTGCTTGAAGTACAGCTTCAAGGCGCCAGAGGTGCTCGTCGAAGGTTGAGGCAAACAAAACGACGGCGTCTAAGCACACGCAACAAGTCTGCCACTTAAAGTCTTAAATAACGCGTTGTAAAGACGCAGGTGCCGAGCGAAGACAAAGGGGCATGACCTTCGAAAAGGCCATCTGGCGTTATAACGACAGTCTACTCTCAGTCTCTCACGTCTACTTCGATACGCCAATAGCCGGTCTTTAGGCCCATCGACGAAAATTACTTCACGTTGAGTAGTCGATCCAGGACCCCCATATCGCCGTGGGAGAGGGTTGACGCAGAAACGTGCAGTTCCATCTTCCTTCTTCACTAATGAAGCTGGAGATGCCTGACGGACTCTTGGACGGTTGAATGATGTCGTCTTGTAGCCTTTCGTCGGCTTGTTTCCTTACTGCATCGCGTTCGCGCGTCGAAACTCCGTACGGCCTTTTAGGGATTGGTCGCGTACCTCTGTCAGGGCTTGGCATGACGGCTAAGGTGTCATTCCAAGCCCTGATAGAGGTATTCTCTCGTTATGGCACACCGGAGTTGATATGCAGTGACCAATGCACGAATTTTTAAGCGAAACTGACCGCAGAGTTCATGGAAAGGTTGGGAGTTGCGGTATGTGACTGCTGATCACCCGCATAGGAACGGCATTGTTGAACGGTGGAATGACATATTTTGAGGGCATGTTACGCCATGTGACGGAGGAACATGGAAAGGACTGGGACCGTTATGTTCCCTGTTTGCTGTGGGCTTACCAAAAAATCGAACACGGTGTCACAGGTGTTTCGCCATTCGAACTCATGTATGGCCGGGCACCTCACGGCCCACTCAGTATCCTGCGCAAGTCATGGACGGGCGAGTGGACACCTTCCTCGGGATTGAACAAACAAGCCCCGGCATATCCCTAAAGAACTCCGGGAAATGATCAGTGAGGCCGCAATGGCTGTCAACGGAAGATGCGCTCAGGTACAAAGGAGCTATGCACAGAAATACAATTTGCGAGCTAGGCAGACGGAGTTCAGCGTGGGGGATGAGGTACTGGTGATGCAAGATGCAACATGAGGCAAGATGCAATAGAAATGGCTT
>JALIZH010003444.1:0-19289 GCA_030522465.1 Rhipicephalus appendiculatus | reverse complement strand
TGCCCTCGAGGTATTCCACAAGGCCCCTGAGTTCAGGGTCGGCTCGCTGTCGTTCAGCGAAGTCGTCGGCGCTTATGGTTCCCAAGAAGCAATCATCATCCTGGTCGTCCTGTGGCGACGGGTCGACGGGGGGCGTGAGACAAGCAGTCGGCGTCAGAGTGCTTTCTTCCGGACTTGTAAACGACGGTAGCGTCGAATTCTTGAAGCCTAGGACTTCACCGCGCGAGGCGACCTGAAGAGTCCTTCAAGTTAGCTAGCCAACACAAGGCGTGGTGGTCGCTCACAACTTTGAAGGGCCTGCCGTATAGCTAGGTGCGAAACTTGGATGTATCGCAGATGATGACCAGGCACTCCTTTTCTGTTGTGGAATAGTTGGTTTCTGCCTTTGATAGCGACCGGCTAGCATAATTGATAACCCTTTCCAGCCCGTCAGTCTTCTGCACAAGGACCGAGTCCTACGCTGCTTGCGTCGGTGTGGATTTCTGTGTCGGCGAATTCGTCGAAATGCACAAGTATCGCATGCATCTGAAGACGTCGTTTTAGTTCTTGAAATGCTTCAACTTGCACCGTTTCCCACTGGAATGGCATGTCGGTCTTCGTGACGGCTCGGCTATTCGTGAAAATTCCTTCACGAAGCGTCTGTAGCAGGGGCACAGGTCGAGAAATCGGAGTAGGGCCTTCTTGTCGGTGGGTGGCGGTAAGGCAGCGATGGCATCTGTTTTTTCGCGGGTCTGGGCGAACACCTTCCATGGTGTTCGCCCAGATGTGGCCCAAAACAAGAGTTCCTCGTACGCAAAGCGGCAGTTTTTTGGCTTCAACTTGAGTCCGGAGGTCTTGATTGCTTGAATTTGTTTCGTTTCCTGGGCGCAGGTTCGCCCAAATAGTGTTTCGCCTTGAACACGCCAACTGCTGCTTTCGTCAACGTCACGACGACGTGACAATACCATAGTCAAATGTTAAATACAGGATGTAGTCTCACTCCTACGCAAATGAGTTATCTGTATTTATTTTTACGCAACCTTAATAAAAACCAGCAGATAATGAAGCCAAATTATATGGGACGTTAATTGTACCATTTTGATTACATTGTAGTAATTGTAATGTGGATGTGAACAAAGTAAAATAAACAAACGCTCCTCCGAAATTTCTCAGTTTTGCATGTCTTAATTTACGCGCTCACATACAAGCGCACGAACGAACGTTCATAACTGGTGGTTGAACCCGCTCCCTTTGCAAAAAAATTCTGGCTACGATCCTGCCGTACATTGGTCGTATACATGCGATCCGTGCACGAAACCACAAGAAATAAGGAACGGTGACTATGCGCACACGAAACCGCTGAGAAATAAGAAGTGGTGACTATGTGGTGGGCTATACGCGTGAGTAATGTAGAGTCCCGGACTCAGCCGAAAGTGAATGATAACATGAAAAGGTTGTACGTTCAAGTCATCACTAACTAATTTCCTGAATCATGACATAAAAAACGTAATGGTAACACCACAGCAGAATTTAACTCCATGCTTAGGCGTAACTTATGTGGAACAACAAGGCGTGCATTTATACACAAGTCAGAAAGAAAAAGAAGGAGAAAGGATAGCTTTTTTTTTATTTCACTCTATTCACCCTATTCACGTCGCTGCGTCACATGCATACATTCAATGTCTTATAGCCCACCTATTCCATGTTCAGGCATGCCTTGTCAAAAGACAAAGCTTCCCGCCCATCTATCTGTACACAGTCCCGCAGTCCCGCGTTTATCATTGTTTTTCTTGAATTTAGTGCAGGCTATTGTCTTAAATTGAGCTCGTCTTCATAGAGCTTCGCTTGCGAACATCCCAGCCTATTACTATCGCCCAGTTTGGTACAACTCCATCTAGAAAGGTAGAACGAGCGCCTGGCACTGATGATGTGCTTTGTGGCGATGCATGGAGAAGGGCATTAACCATAATGAAAGGGACACGGTTAATGAGCGGGCAAATGTGACCCGCCGCTCTAAGAAGCGGGTGTTACATACAAGCGATATTTACGGAGTTTCGCCAACTGCTCGCAGTTCTAGCGCCAGCGCTAAGCGCTTGTATTGTTACGGTCTTAAAGAGAGAGACTCCTTTTTGATGAGTGTACAACCGAGCTTTGAGAAATCATTAAACAGGGAATGGCGCTTTGCCATTTTGCGGTGGGGTGTCATTTCGCTTTCAACACCCGACCACATGCTTCCCGTTGCCTCCTCCCGTTAAGGGGGGCAGTATTGCGGGAAGGCATGATAACCGCTGGTCATTAGGAGTAACTGACTGGATTCCAAGAGAAGGCAAACGCGTGAGGGGGAGACAGAAGATTAGGTGGGCAGATGAGATTAAGAAGTTTGTAGGTACAACGTGGCAGCAGAAAGCACAGGACCGGGATGATTGGCGGAACATGGGCGAGGCCTTTGCCCTGCAGTGGGCGTAGTCATGATGATGATGATGATGTTGATGATGATTGCGGGAAAGGTAAGCGACCTGTACCGCGGAGATTACGAGTCGGAAAGAAAGAAAGAAAGAAAGAAGGAAAGAAAGAAAGAAAGAAAGAAAGAAAGAAAGAAAGAAAGAAAGAAAGAAAGAAAGAAAGAAAGAAAGAAAGAAAGAAAGAAAGAAAGAAAGAAAGAAAGAAAAAGAAAGAGAGAAAGCAATTGTTTGCCGCTTTTTTATTGCCCACGTAGAAGTGCTGAGAGGTATTTGCGAGTGTTGCTGTGTCAAGCTGCCATAACAAAAAGTCACAACTGTCCCTGATGCATTTGCCTACCGCGACTCGAAGGTGATAGCCTTTTTTTCTTCTCAAGTCAAATGTATGGACACCCCCCCTCCCCCCTGATGCTTTCTGCACCCACCCAACGTGATTTCGCACAGCCTCCGTGATCGGCCCACCTGTGTCCAAGCGACGATGTCATGTGATGACATCACAAATTCTGGCTATCTGCGACGTCATGACGTCACATGGTGACGCCCCCGCATGATGATGATTCTTTGCATCACTCGTGTTCACGTCGACGGTCACTATTCGCGTTTCGTGAGGCACGTAAGGCTTCATATAAAACACCCCGCGTCGTGAGCTATGATGCATTGCGTGCTGATTATACAGGAAGTCGTAACTTTTTGCTACACGCAATTTTGTTAAACCAAGCCCTCTGTTTTACCACGCCTCCCCTATTCCCTCCCGACGTCCTCATTGTTAAGCTCAAGCTCACTCACTCACTCTCCCCTCTCTCTGTCATGTTACTAAGGGTGATCACACATCAGCTAAAAAAAAAAAGAAAAAAAACACGAGGGAAGAAAGAAACAGGACCACTGAACATTCCTTCCTAACATGACGAAATGCGTCTCGCCCTCCTTCAGGAGAGAATCAAGAATTTTAGTGTCGTGCCCCGAAGCGGCTTGCGTACTTAAGCCCTTACGGTCATTGCATTCTCCGTGGGTGCGGCTGGGAGTACAAGGTAACTCAAGAGCGCGCGAACACAATCCGCTTGTGGTCCCCGCACTAAAACTCTCTAATTCGATATTCTACGGTCAACGACATCGGCGCAAATTACAAATCGCCGAACGCGGAAGCGTATGCTATGGTGCCGTCGAGGCTGCAACGACATAACGACCGCTTGTAGAAACACAAAGTTGCGTGAAATTGGCATTTGTCCGTGCCGTTGTCGCTGACAACGCATGTCGTGTGTTGCTATCCTATATGAAAAGTTCAGCTGGACGCGTTGGATGCGTTCCGCCATAGTCAACAGAGTACGGGGCGGAAATGATTTAGTGGAGCACAGGTACGGAAAGCTATAGAAGTGAAGCAAATAAATGCAAAAGATACTGCAGTTTGCATCTGGCACAGCCTTTTTTTTTTTCTCTATGCAGCCTATATGCCATTGCAACACACCTTTTTTTATTCCTTTTGGTATAAAGCTCGAAGTCCTTGTTACCGAGCTGTCACGAGGTGTTTGTTTTTCGAAAGTTTCGCGAGAACGAAACGGAAGTTGTCCTTGAGGCACGTGGACGGAAAAGAGAATATAAACAGTGCAAAACGTCGCTGTAACTTTGACTCCAAATGTTAACCTCGCCATGCAGCAGCCTTCCAAATATGCAACCTTGCATCCCTTGCGACGCCCTTCTCCAGAGCCAAATCAAGCACTACCGTGTACTCATATCATGCTGCTGTGGCGTGATGTCAGCTTTGTCGTGCTTCTGCAGCAACAACACTGATCGCACCGCTTTTATCGCTACAGTAGGCGGAACTGCCCTTCAAATATTTGCGTGCTACCTTGCAAAGTGACAACGTTTTCAAGGCCCTGCAAACTTTTGATGAGCGTAGCACCAAATACACAGTAAAGAGTGCATGTGCGCAGCAACTAAGAGATTGGGAACTTCTCCCGCTTTCGAGGCGCCAAAAGTTTTTGCACCGAGTTTATAAATGCATGCCTTCCTGACTTCGTGCGGCTTCTAGAGCTCATAGAACAAATGGTCACACGGCATGCTTAAATAGATGCGGGCCATGTGCCCTCAATGTGTAGCGGTATTTTGTTATGGATGTATGAAGAGTCGTTTTCTGGGTCTTTTTTTTTTTTTTTTTAATAACCCGACGGTGTACAGAGCTTTGAACAGGTTTTGAGCGGCTGCACACGATGCTCTTTTGTATGTGCGCAGCTTCTCCCATATCCGCACACAGTTTTCAGTATCAACGAATAACTGGTGTGTGATTTTGAGACTAACCACCAGCTCTTTCTTTCTCTCTGTTTCACTTTCGGCCCGATCTCGTTATTTATGTCGCCGCGGTGTTGTATTGTGGTTACGGTACTCGGCTGCTGACCCGAAGGTCGCGGGTTCGATCCCGGCCGCGGCGGTCGCATTTCGACGGAGGCCAAATGCCAGAGGCCCGAGTAATGTGCGATGTTAGTGCGCGTTAAAGAATAGTACATTATCGAAATTTCCGAAGTCTCTCATAATCATATCGTGGTTTTGGGACGTTAAACCCCAGATATTATCATTTTTTAATCTTGTTATTTACAACACCCTATGCACTATAGTTTTTACAATTGCGTGCATAGACGATCTAGATGGCATTTTGTACGCAGGTAGAAAAAACAAAAGGTGTTTGCGAAACACGTATCACAACAAAATGTTCACACAACGGAGGCACGGAGGGGGAGGTGACAAGGGGATTTTCAAATCGAATGGAATACAAGTATTCGAAATAAACGGCACCAGTAAACTGAGCTCACGCACAGTCCATCTGGTAAAAAAAGCAGATTAGATATACTGACACCAGCATGCTGCCAATGCGCGTACTATTAAGTTCGCTGAAGGGTAGCAGCGCTGTACCACAGCAACGCGCAGGGTTTTAAATTGAAGTAAGCATGGCCTTAACAGCCAATAAATAAACCTTTGAAATTTATTGTACATGTTTAGTTCTTGTACTGAATACGAATTGAACGTTACTGGCATTCATATTTTATCCAAAATGTAGAATATCCGCATGGATATTACAGTAAGGAGATTCAAAATAACGTAAAAAAAAAGGCGGGGCGGGTTGGGGGGGGGGGGGGGGGGGGAGGGTATTCAGAAAGCACCGCACAGAAACATTGTTTTAAAATCTGCATATTTTTGTATTTAGTTTATTTGCGAATATTCCGTTCCCACGTCCCCCCCCCCCCCCCCCCCCTGTCTTCACTCTCATCTTCGGCGTTCAGTTGGCAGGCCTGGGCAACTTCTTCACGTACATGATCTTCGGCGTGGGCTCCAAGTCGCAGCACTTCCTGTACGCCTGCTGCTACGGCTACTCGGTCAACGGGCTCCACTTTCTGATCACGGGGCTCGCCTCGCAGCACGTCGCCGAGGTGCTGCCCATCACCATCTACGTGAGTAGATTGACATTTGAACCTCGATATACCGTTTCCACGCGCTTAAAACTGCGTATTTATAAATGAAGGACACGGTTTAGTACAAGAGCAAGTTTACGCATCCCGATCACGATTCCTAAACTTCTATTCGCTGAAAGTACACAATGCCTTACGATTTTTTTTATATATAAGTCAATTGATATTCGAGTCCCCGGGACTCGAAAGAACGCAGGGAGCATGAGTGACATCTATAGGAAGATCCTGTTTAGTTTTTGGTCACCGGAGGTTCTCTAACGCACATTCTATGCTCTGTACACGATACCAGCCATCTTGCATTCTGCTTACCAGTCGGTGTGACACGGAGGTAAATCAAGATCAAGCAGCTGTACGTTCTAACTGCAGGCGTAATGCACGCTCTTGAGGAACAAACAAAACAGTCTGGGGCCCACCTGTTCTCAGTTACGATTTTCAACATCGCTGACACGAATACGCGTTTAGGCCACTTAAAAAAAATAGTGTATCAGTTTCAAATGAGGCACATTGGTTTATAGTAAAGACTCATCACCCGCTCTCCATCAGCAGTTCGTGTTATTGCGTTTCAGCGCTTGAAGTGCTCCATAATTATGAAGCCTAGCGTCGATACCACGTGAAAACTTTTACGCTGATGACCAGCGTCGCGATCGGCCAACTCACAGCCAGAGCTCAAATAAATTTCTCATTGCTTCGGTTTCTCGTGACTGTCACCTACAGTTGTACAAGGGCATGCAGCACTGACTTCCGAGACAGAGCAGCGTGGACGCGATCTCGGAGGCCATAGCAATACGGAATACAGTGCTTGCGAACGATTAATGAATGCTTATGTACTGTTGCAGTACAAGGTGTTCCAGGCGAGCGCGATGAGCATGTACTTCCTGGGGTCCGTGGCCGTAATGACGTACGACCTTCCCACCATGCCTGACGCCTTCTGTGGCATGGTGAGTCCTTGCTGTAGACTCAACGTTTGTTCCCAATGTTATGTGCAGAGGCTCGCGCAAAACTGTCGCAACTTATCACAATTCTTTCCAACACGCAATGTGCACATGCCCCACCACTCGCGTTGCAATGGCGCTGAAGTTGCACTTGATGTGATTAAGCTGCTGTTATCATATTTTATTTATTAAAAAAGGCATACCTTCATCTTGTGTTCCATAACATTACTTGGCGTAGTGTATGAAGAGTCTGCCGCGATGGTGTAGCGATTATTGTGCTCGGCTGCTGACCTGAAGATCGGCTGCTGACGTGAAGGCCGACATATAGGGTCAAGCCAGAGTACACGCACGACGAGTACGTACCTTGGCGTATGAAGATTTGAGGCACTATTTGCATCGATAACGTAATTGCTGGCATGTAAACCGCCACTGCATATCACCCCGCATCCCAAATGACAAACCACGGGAAAATGCTAAAAATTGAAAAAGTAAACAGCGCACTGCCTCGAGGACGTGTTCTTTTCATAATCCTGAAGCAATGCTGGGAAGTCAACTGGCACGCCGCAATTCACATTGAAAATACGATAATTTCATGAAAAGTTGTGCATCGAATTCTCCGATATATCAAACTAATCCCCGTTTCTTTTTTTTGTTCTTTTTTTTTTCGCTTTTGATGTATGCGGTATGACAGTATATATATTCTACATAACACTGCATATTTCTGATACTAATGCTAAGACTAACGATGTCTATATGACTTGTAAACTGATTAACAAAGGCGTTCGAAACCTAACCTTTCCACTTGCTTATTTTCCAGGCCACAGGAATGTTCACCGGCCTGCTTCACCTGGTGCACCTCATCTACGTTTTGATCTACATACCATCACCATGATATCACTTTCTCCATCGATACAACCAACGCTTTCCGACGATATTTTTATGCTACCCATATGTATATTACATGCACGCTACATAATTTCATTTTTTATTCAATACTCGACGTTATTAAAAGTACGATCCTCTCGCTTCAGTTCCGTACTGATATAGCCCGCACAACCGCAGCATCGTAGAACGCATTTTTCCTCATATTAGCGTCACCTAACACCAGCACGACAATGTGTCGCCGCACGATAAAACTGATAAACGTGACTGGACAATGCTATGAACATGCGCGCAGACTTAGGACAAGATTGCGTTGGTGTAATCAAGCACACTTTGTAGAGCGGACGTGCCCTATAACATCAGACGATGACAAGCCCGTCAACACACGGTAAAAAACTTGGAGGACGCTTGAGCTTCGCTTTCAAGAGTAGAACACGATAGCGTAATCGCGGGCCCTGTGCGCATCGCCTTGTCAAGTGCTAGCCTCGCTTCGATTCTCAGTGGATGCCGTAACCATGCCGCAAGGAAGCGAACGTCTGTGTGCGTAACATTGGCAGTTTCAAACTATATCCTAGAATGCCTATTGCGAGTATACAGCTGTGCAGTGCCCACTGCACCATAATTCTTCCTTTTGCGAATCAACGAAGGGCTCACTACGCGTTCGCAAGGCAACACGCGAACCTACGCATCTGCTTCCTTTGTTTGCGCTTTTGCTGATGATGGCGATTGAATATGCCTGAGCGCTTTTTAATGGGTGGGCCATTAAAACACCCACTCGTCGCGCAATTCACATGTTTAGGCGCCTGGCGCGATTCTGCGCTTCTGCCACGCAATATTACATGCGTTAAGGAGACTCCTCCCACTACATGACATTCATATAGTGTTTTTTTTTTTTTTCGATGCAGTTTCAAGAAATGGCGTGGCTCTGTGATCGAATACTTGCTTGCCACGCAGAAGGCCTGGGTTGGATTCTCACTCTATCCAAATATTTTATTATTTATTTTATTTGCATCTTAATTTTTCGGTCACGGACAACGCTGATTTTTCACTCACAACCAACGACGCAATTTCTGCGAAACGAGCTCTTTAGCGCTGTCGCGTTAGAATATACACAATACCTCTGGGTTCTGCTTTTGTTCGACATAAATAAGGATTCTAATAGATCCCTGAGAACTCTTTTGAGCCCCAGAAATCACTCGAAGTACGCTACCCGCGACCAGTCATTGCGTGCATTAATTTTTTCTTCACCCTATATCAGTATACGGTGCTGATGTTTGATTTCAGTGGCAGCGCTAGAATTTCGATTCAGCACCGCACTTTTCGCCCACATTGCTACGTCGTTCCTATTGTGTTTCTATAGTTCGTATCATGCAAGGTCGCACCGGGCCATGCTATCGGCACGCTGCCTTAAAATGGAGCATAGGAGCCTCCCGCTGCATTGTGAAGCACCTGGAGTCAAAAGGGCCTCGCAAGGTCGGCTTGTTCACGCAGCTGCAGCAGCTCGAAAACGAAAACAGCGCGCGCACAGTCGCGATCGCCACTTGTCAGCTACTGCGGCCGTATTTTTAACTCGCAGCCGCCTTTCTGTATGAGCTAAAACTGCGGTGTATACGATTATTTGTCGCCTACTCTAATCTATACATCATAGCTCGGAAATCAAATTTCCCAGATTCGCCAAAAGCGCAACGACCCGCAAGGCATTAAAATATTTACTTGCTCATGCCCCCCAGCGAAACATGCGTGAAGGGATACTTCACTACGATTGCCTTTTCACTGTTGTGTATGACCGAAAACTTATATGCTATGCAATTCGGGGCACAGTGCTGCACACAGCAAGAGTAAATCTTTTAACAACGAAACTGTTTAACAAATCTTTCCTTGTTCACCCCGTACCAAAAAACTATCATCATCATAAACGGGTACGCGACACAGAAATAGGGTAAATGCGACTACGTACCACTGGTCCCCTAAAAATGAAGGCAATAGTTAGCCCAACAAACTGGTATGTGCCACAAAAATTTGGGCGGCCTATCAGCGAACTATCTTCATAAACATGTATGTGCCACAGAAATTGGGTAAATCCCATTGCACACAACTTCCACTAAAAGGAAGAAGGCAACAGTTAGCCCGACAAATGGCTGCGAAGCCACGGCGGTGAGGCAAAGACCCCGAGTACGTACAAGGAGAAAATACTAGGAAACAGGAAAGGAAATGGCGGCTGCGAGAAGACCCCGAAACGATGGAAGGCCAACACCAACAACGACGTGCACGTGTCGTGTCCGTGACTGTCTGTCGTTTAACTCGAACCTCTCTGCTCTGAGAATCAACGTACAAACAACGTAGCATCACCTAGCTAAAGCCTAGCAACGACCTTGAAACAACCTGCATAACCAAGATAATAAGGCCTATAGAAACAACCTAGGAGCAACCAGATTGGTCTTCAGAATCGTCGAGTTTCGCTGTTTCAAGGATTGCGTAGCTTAGTGCAGACATAGCCAGTTTGCAGACATAGCCAATTTTTTTGTCACCAGACTTTACTTTAGGCTGTCTAACCTAATTAATTAACATGCCAGTAGAATGAAACTGCCATGCTGCACTTCTCTCAAAGCACCTGGTTTACGACCGTAGCTGAAACCTTGAGTATGCATACATGGAGACAGGGAATTTTATGCTTATAGCTGTCATGGTGGCATAGCGGTTGCGGCGTATACATCGCTGCAAGTACGATGTCCCGGGTTCGATTCCTGGCCATTTCGGCCGCATTTCGGTGGGGCAAAATGAAAGAACGACCATGTACTGAAGTTTAGGTGCATGTTAACGAACCCCAGGTGGCTAAAATGTATCTCCAGCTTCACACAACGGCATGCCTCATCATCTAATCGCGGTTTCGGCACGTGAAACCACGGAATTTAAATTAACTTTCTCCTGAAGGTGTTCTTTTTTTTTCTTTTTTTTTTTATGACGGCAGTCGCACAGAGACCCGCTTGTGATGTTTTAATGGGTGCGACTATTAATAAAGATAAGAAAGTTTCGAAAATTTACCATTCCAGCTTAACACAAGCAGTTTAAAAGTAGTCAGAAAACACTCACCATTTTTACTATTCTCGTAGAGTTCATTTTAAGAAAAATATGCATGAAATTTTATTTGAGGCCTAACTTCATTAGTTTAAATTAAAAATAATTAATTAAAATGATTAAACGTGTAAATTAGTGTAACTTCATTACAACATGTTAAATATGCAATAACTGCTTTTCCATGAAGCTCTGACAGGTTTATCAGCTTTTTTGAAGCATTAAATTCAATGCATCAAATATGATACAGTGGGCATTACAGGATTCACCGTAAGTGTTCTTTCAATTTAGGCGCTTCATTATACATAAACTTTGTTACATCCCGCTGCTTTAGGAACAGCTACAAGCGAAGTCAAAAATACGAATCGCACTTAGCAGCATCCCCCCTTGGTAGCCCCGCGTCGGTGTTTACGGTGCTGACGCGGAATACGCCGGTTCGATCCCGGCCGCGGCAGTCGTATTAAGGTGGAAGTGAAATGCTAGAGGCCCGTGTACTGTGCGATGTCAGCGCACGTTAAATAACACCAGATGGTCGAAATTTCCGGGTTCCTCCAAATACGGCATGCCTCATAATTATATCGTGGTTTAGGCACGTAAAACCCCAGATATTACTATATCCACGTTCCATAATTTTCCGGTTGGAATTTTATGCAATATATTATCTATATATTAAACAGTACGCTGCTGCGGATCTTTACGAGGAGGCGCTGAAATAGCAGTGCAACCAGACACATATGAAAACAACCGCCAAAACTGTGTGTGTGTGTGCCCGCCGGACGTCGCAAAAGCGAATGGCGAAAAAAGCAAGTTACAGAGAAGGCGCGCGCGCACCGTCTAGCGGCCTCAGCCATGCGTTACACAGCGCGCACACGCTTGACCAAACGTTTAAGAAAGTGATATGTCGAAATCGGGTTAAATGCACCCGGTGCACGCTAGTCAGCGATCTTATCTTAAGCTGCTGCAGTAGAGGGCCTTTTCATTCTTTGTGCGTGCGTGCATGCGTGCGCGCGCGCGCGCGCGCGTGTGTGTGTGTGTGTGTGTGTGTGTGTGTGTGTGTGTGTGTGTGTGTGCGTGCGTGCGTGCGTGCGTGTGCGTGTGCGTGTGTGTGTGTGTGTGTGTGTGTGTGTGTGTGTGTGTGTGTGTGTGTGTGTGTGTGTGTGTGTGTGACTACGTGGTCAAACAAAAGAAAACTGTCTTGTCACTCACTGTAAGTGTTAACCATAATAACCGCGCATTAATATACGTGAAATGTGATCCAGCATTCATCATTGAAATGTGGATTGCCGGTCGGTTCTCGTCATATTACCGCTCAAAGCACACGAGTCTTATTCAAGGCGAACGCAAGTACACGCTTTTATTAAGGTTTCTATGTACGGTATGTTATATTGAAAAACAGAAAAAAAAAAACCGGCAGATCCCACGCACTGTGGGAATCGATGTGATGCGAAGCAGCCAGCAAGGAGCAAATCATGCTGTACATAATATGCATGTCATTATTTACATGATAGGACCTGTCATTTGTGTTCGTCAAACAGTCACGTCGCGCAATACAAATTTTAGTGTATATCAATCTAGCGAACTGGACGCAAGCGCTCCATGAGCGCGGCATGTAAATGGCATTGTAGATGACATGCATGCCAAGATTTTCATGTTACCACCTGCCACTTATGTTCGATATATCGTCACATCCCGCAATACCAATTTTGGTGTATATCAAGCTAGCGAACTGGACGCAAGCGCACCATGAGCGTGGCATGTAAATGGTAGATGACATGCATGCCAAGATTTTCAAGTTACCACCTGCCACTTGTGTTCGACATATCATCACATCCCGCAATACCAATTTTGATGTATATCAAGCTAGCGAATTGGACGCAAGCGCACCATGAGCGTGGCATGTAAGTGGCATTGTAGATGACATGCGTGCCAAGATTTACATGTTACCACCTGCCAATTATCGCTTAATCTTTTACCTCGAATCACAGCGAGACGCGAGACCAATCTGCCTCCGTTTCGCGTGCGTTCGTATTCTCGCGCTCTGCGCATCGTGCAGACGCCATCCGCGTTCCACCGTTTAAATTGACGGACACTTTGTCAATTCCAAAGTGTGTTCCTCGAACGCCTGTGCCCACTGAGACGGGGTCGGTCAGAATGAAACTGATGCGCGCGTCTCCCTCCTTGCATGATTATAAGACGCTGGGCACCACGACGTCACGCAAACAAAGCGCGAGCGCTGTAGTGTCCAACGCGACCGGCGTCCGTTTGCGCGGCCCCGGCGTCCACCGTTTACATGTTCGGCACAGCTGGAGGGACGGATGGACGGACGGGCGGACGTGAGCATGAGACATTGAAGGCTTTCACCTTAAAATTTAGTGTATATCAAGCTGGCGAAATAGCCACAAGAGTGTCATGAGCGTGGCATGCAAGTCATGTTGCACATGACATGTCATGATTTGCATATTACCACTTGTCATTTATCCTTTCAATACAATCACGTCACTGAATACCAAATTTGGTGTATATCAAGCTAGCGAAACGGCCTCGGGAGTACCATGAGTGTGGCATGCAAGTCATGTTGCGCATGACGTGTCATGGTTTCCATATTAAAACGTCATTTATGCCCGTCATACAGTCACGTCCCTAAATACGAAGTTTGTTGCATATCAAGCTAGCGAAACGGCCACGAGAGTGTCATGAGCGTGGCATGCAAGTCATGTTGCACATGACATGTCATGATTTCCATATTACCACTTGGCAATTATGTTCGTCATACAGTCACGTCAGTCAATACCAAATTTGGTGTATATCAAGCTAGCGAAACGGCCGTCAGCGCGCCATGAGCGTGGCATGTAAATCATGTTGTATATGACATGCAGGTCATGATTTGCATATTACCACCTGTCATTTATGCTAGTCATACAGTCACGTACCTCAATACCAAACTTGGTGTATATCAAGCTACCGAAACGGCCACGAGAGTGTCATGAGCGTGGCATGCAAGTCATGTTGCACATGACATGTCATGATTTCCATATTACCACTTGTCATTTATGTTCGTCGTACAGTCATGTCACTCAATACCAAATTTGGTGTATATCAAGCTAACGAAACGGCCGCGAGCGCACTATGAGCGTGGAATGCAAGTCATGTCGCTCATGAAGTCATGATTTTCATATTACCACTTGTCATTTATGTTCGTCATACAGTCACGTCACTCAATCGCAAATTTGGTGTATATCAAGCTAACGAAACGGCCGCGAGCGCGCCATGAGCGTGGCATGTAAATCATACTTTTCATGACAAGTTATTCATGATTTTCATGATATGACCAGCCATTTATGTTCGTCATACAGTCATGTTATGCCATACCAAATTTGGTATAAATCCCATTAATGATACGGCCAGGAGAGCACAAAGTCGTAGGCGGCTAGATAGATAGATAGATAGATAGATACGCTCAAAGTCGCCGAAGTTCGCTAAGAAATGCTTCGCATTTAAAATGAAAACGTTTCATCCGCAATACATGAAGAAGGAACAGTTACACAGCACACATGAGAATATCGTTTTGGCCAAGTATAAGCAGCCACGTTCAATACGAATTTCTCGCTTCCATGCACACGTCGTCACGGCTTTCCTCTTGGTGTACTTGACCGCAGAGCACAGAGGAACAGAACAGATAGCAACAAATGCATCAAAGTCCTACTTTGATGCATATGTGCGGCCTCTGAGTAAATTTAGACCGCCGGTGATTGTTAACCGCACCCCCAAATCTAAATAAGTGAGCGACACTGAGCGTCTACATGTTTCGGTCCCATCAAAATGAAGCAACCACGACAGGAATCGAACCCCCGACCTCGATTCTCAGCAGCGCGCTGCCACTGCCAGTAAGCTATACATACCGCGGTGGTTGCCGTATAAATCAACACCTACATCTATCTAGAGCAGTTGCATACTAAATGCGAGGATAAAATATGGCACAGCGCTTAGAGGGGTAGTCGAGCGGTGAATTCTCCACCATTAACGGTTAAATGTTCTTTCGCAGTCATGTAGCGCATCTAATGACAAACTCCAGCGGATGCATTGTGACCGCAATGTGCCGTTTCACGGGTCAGTGAACAGCGGTATTCAAACGACGCAAAAGCGCGCAATCCGCGTCGCTGCAGAACGCTCGATGCAAAACGTCGAGAACGCGCAAAGCAATCGGGACTTCCCGTACAAGCAGCGGCGCTGTTGGAGCGTTGCGTCATCCCGTCACTCATAAAAGCTTCGTGGGAATATGAATGAAACTGAAAGCTCCGGCCTCGTTATATGGATCTCACGCCGCCGCAGTGAAACGGGTTTCATCTCGTGGTGGTATATCGTTTTTACATACGCGTATAAAAAATGCAGCGATTGTACTGTTCGCCGCAGTGGTACATTGACTCGGTGTTCGGCTGCTTACCCAAAAGTCGCGGGTTCGATCCCGGCCACGGCGGTCGCATTTCGATTGAGGCGAAATGGTGGAGGCCCATGTAGGGTGCGATCTCAGAGCACGTTAAAGAACACCAGATGGTCGAAATCATATCACGGTTCTGGCACGTAAAACGCCACAAATTATTATTATTATTATTATGGCGGAGCTCTTACAACCGTCGCTAGGTTTGTCCATTTCATCGTGCGCAGCTTCGCCTAGCGGGTATGTTCCACAGAAATTTAGCTCAGAAATTTCCACAGAAATGAAGACGCTGTCTAAGCAAGCTCAAGCTCCCCGTCCTATACAATGCACCAAGTGCTGGCGTTATGGACACAGTGCAAATGGTTGTCTCGAACCATTAAACCAATAAACCAATACAGGAGGATGTTATTGAAACTGCACCAAAGATTGAAAACCCGAGTGACCCGATGCAGCTTGCCAATGCTTGGAAAGACGGGAGCTGAACGATTGTGCATGCAGTCGGAGTGCGGCGCTTGTGTGAACGTCAAATATCGAAGGGATTTACTCGACCAATCAAAATGAACATTACCAGTAGCGTAGCCAGAAATTTTTTTCGGGGGAAGGGGGGGGGGGGGGGGGGGGTTCAACCATACTTTATGTATGTTCGTGCGTGCATTTGTATGTGTGCGTGCATATATACGCAAGTAAAACTGAAAAATTTCGGGGGGGGGGGGTTGAACCCCCCGAGCCACCCCCCCCTTGGCTACGCCACTGAACATTACACAATCTACCAGTAAAATGACAATGTAAACAAGATTTGGCTGCCGAGTTCGCTAGGCTAAAAGAGTACCCCCCTTGGCACGACTACCAATAGGTATCATGAGGCGTTTGACAAAGCGTCCGAATAGAAATTTACAATCATCGTTGTAAATGCTGAGTTGCTTGGCAAGCATTACGCAGACTCGGAACACGATGACGTCATACAAATGGCGGACATCCTATGTCTAAGCGAGACATACTGTGGCTTGGTACTATTTTAATGGGCTTTCCCAGCTCCGCTGGTCTTTAGCTTTTGTGATAGCAGAGCCACGCATACTAATTTTTAAAACACAGCGATGCGTCCACTCAGAGACCAATAAACCTCGAAATATTTTACGAAATTATCCCAATTCATTTGACGCCATTTAAAAGTGGTGACTGTTGGCCAGCAGAATTTGATTTAAGTAGATTAATTTGCTACACAAAAACAAAGTAAGCGCAGCTAGCACAAGGCTGGATCACAGCAGAGCTGGTGGGCACCTAGCTTGCTTGTCCTGCCTTGGCTAGGCTTTGACCCTCTCACCTATGTATTTCTCGTCCCTTGCTACAGTATACAATACATGACCATTAGGGGCCGCCCGGTTTGTTTAGCTTCACTTGTTAACCATCTGTACAGTGTGATTAAGCGGTGACTGAGCGCGTGCAGGTTCTGTGACGTAGTGCACAATCATGCACACGCGCTTAGCCGGCCAGGAGCCGCCCCCCTTCTGTGTATATATAACCACCGCCTTCTTGAATAGACCTTCTTCTTTGCTGCACCATGCTCCGGCGCATCTACATGGTGTCAGAAGTGGGCGGTTAGCGATCGAGCAACACTACCGACGAGCGAAGAGCCGTTGCGAAGCCAGGCAGCCCGACAGGCTACGAGTTCCAGCGGATCAGCGCCATGGCTAACAACGAGCAGCAACCTCGCCTGCAACCGGCCACCCCAGTCACAACGAATGTTACCACCCCCAAGAGCCCTGGACACAACGAGAGACGTTTGGCAGAACTGGAAGGCATGGAGGCAAGAGTTCGAGCTCTTCGCGACTGCAACTTACCTCAACCAACAGCCCAAAGAGGTACAAGCAGCCACTTTTTTGATCAGTATTGGAGAGGAGTACTGCAGAGTACTCCTCTCCAATACTGAGGGGGCGGCTCCTGGCCGGCTAAGCGCGTGTGCATGATTGTGCACTACGTCACATCTCCCCTTTTCTCTCCTTAACCCTTTGTGCGGCAGTGGGACACATACGTCCCACTTTTCGGGCTACAGAAAAAAATTTCTCCCACATCACCCGTTGCAATTAGCGCAACATTAAGTCACTCATATCTTACCTAAGTCATCGTAATCTCGAAAAAAAATTCTTTTACCACGCTTTCGAAGGGCGGATGTAGTGTTACAATAGCGTTGAATTTCGGTCAATTTTTTATGATCGCTTCTGAATTTTCCTCTTTTTTTGAGATACATAGAACCTACCAATCAAAATACCGGATAATATTCTCTTTTTCTGGTTTTTGAGAGAGACGATCTTAGCTTCCAGTCATGACGTGTTTTGTAAATTTGCGAAATAACTTGACCAATAAATGCATCGGAACAATCCCCTTCAAAATTATCCCGCTAATCGCGCAGCGCAATTGCGGATATTAATGCGTGGAAATATTTTTCTCGATATTATATACCTCTTGAAATGTAGCCACATGTTCAGGGATAACATCTGTACTCGAAAATTTCAACAGCAAAAGCTAGGACAGCCAAATGGACAAAAAAAAGTGGTCGATGCATGCGGTGAAGTAAGCTTTACAGGGACATACCACAGCGCTTTGAAGGCTCAAGAGACGCAACTGCAGGCGGCGTTCTCCTGCTCAAATGAGGTCCGCACAACTTTTCTCTTCACAACTTTAGAAGTGATACTCTGTGCCACTTGCTTCGGCCGTTTCATCGCAAAATTCCCGTTGATGCATTCGCGAGATGGTGCCTTCATGAGGCAGTGGGACAGTGTTTTCCCACTTTTTGAAAACACTCTCATGAGTCAGTGGGACATATATGTCACACTTTTTTCAGTAAACTACTGGCTTGTTTTTGATGAAATTTGTTTCATACTATTTCTTTCTAGTTCATATCATTAAAGCACAGCCGGTTTTTATATTACCATGTCAAAAATATAGGACGACCGACAAAGGGTTAACATGGTAACGGAAGTGTTAGAACTCTGGTGCTGGGTATCTTCGTGGCGGTTGACGCTTGCGTTGGCTTCGGCGGAGTACTGTAGACTCGGATGGGACGGAGGTACCGTTGTCTCGCACCGGGGGCAGTGGTGTCGCTTGGTCTTCAGAAGAAACAGGAGTCGGCGTCGGCCTGAGGTGTTCTCGTGTGCGCTGAAGCTGATTGTGATAGTTTTCTATCTCCGACACGCGGCAAACCTCGACCATAACAGCTCTGCTGTAAAATTGAGGAGCCATGTGAGCAGCATGTAGCGAGTAGTGGGGTTTGCCCAATTTCTATGGCACATATGTTTTTGCCCGCCGACGAAGGACACGCCCTAGGCATCTAAGAAATTTGCTATCATTTTCACAGCATAGCTGTTAAGGTCGAGGTTGGCCATGCGTCGTATAGAAAATGATCATCATTGTGAACCGTCTCATTCTTCATCGCCTTCCTCTGCTTCCTCTTCTGATTCGCTACCAGAAGACGTGCGCCGATTTGTACGGCGAGGGATACAATAACTTGATGGGTGAGAGAACGAGTACACAGAGAGAGAAAGAAAGAGAGAAATATAAAGAAAGAAAGAGAACTGCTTGGCGAAAAAATTTTTCTGCCGATATCCAGTCAACGGCCATCCAGAGGGCCCGTGAAAAAGCGGAGAGGCATGGCCTCCCGATTCCGACATGGGAGCAACAAGCGGGGAGCCGAGGGCCCCAGCGACGTGTCCTTCCCGGCTAGTCCCTCAGGACTTCATTAAAGTTTTTTGTCTGTCTGTCTGCCGAAGCAAGATTCAAACTCGCGTACCTACGATTCGAATGTGAGCGTTCTAACCACTCCGCTATCCAGCAGAGTGGTTAGAACGCTCTGAACTCCAGACGTTGGAAGAGCAGACGCTGGAAGAGCCTTGTATAGTATAGGACAGCAAAGTGGCGGGAAAGAGAATTGCGCGGGTGAGGAGGAGGGAAAGGATGATGGGAGAAGGAGTAAAGAGGGAGAGACCGAGAAAGGGAGAGAGAGAGTTTGATAGATAGAAATAGGAACCGAGAAACGTATAGAAAGAAAGGTAAAAAAGCAGATAAAAAATAGAAAGGCGAG